>APFE031248076.1:122882-211175 GCA_000404065.3 Pinus taeda | reverse complement strand
CGCTTTATACCTCTGTAAGGAATTCCCAGCTTAACAAAGATTCTTATGGAATTGGACACTTCTCCCTTAGGAGGGCACTCAGGATTTTAAAAAACTTACCACAGGGTTAAGAAGGATTTTTTTGGGATGGCCTTAAATCAAATATTCAAAATTTTGTGGCAGAATGTTTGGTTTTCCAACAAAATAAAGTTGAAACAATTAAGACACCGGGTCTATTACAACCTTTATCCATTCCAAGCCAACGATGGAAGGAGGTTTCAGTGGATTTTATCACAGGGTTACCCAAGTCTCAGGGAAAGAGTGTCATCATGGTGGTGGTTGGCAGACTTACCAAGTATGCACACTTTTGTGCATTATCACATCCATTTAAAGCCAGTACAATTTCCATGGCATTTATGGAAACAATTCAAAAGCTACATGGAAATCCAAAGATTATTGTAAGTGACAGAGATCCCATTTTCACTGGAAATTTTTTGGACAGAATTAATTTCTAGTCTTGGTACTCAGTTAGCTCATAGCTCATCTTATCATCCTCAATCTGATGGGCAAACTGAGATAGTAAACAAATGTTTGGAAGGATATCTTCGTTGCTTTGTATCTGATAAACAGACACAATGGGTCAAATGTTGCCTCTGGCTGAATGGTGGTATAGCACTTCCTTCCATACAACAACAAAAATGACCCCATTTATGGCACTTTATGGGTATCAAACCAACATCCAATCACATCATATTTAAGAAGAAAAATTCTAAGGTCAGGCAGTGGAACACACATCGAACATCAACAACAAGTCCTCAAACTCTTAAAAGGATTAACCATGTGTTGGCACAGAAAGAAAACAACAGGCAGATCAACATCGCAGTGAAAGAAGTTTTGATGTAGGTGATTGGGTATTCCTACGGCTACAACCATATAAGAAAATGTTCCTCAAGCAAGCTAAGAAGGATATAAATTATCACCAAAGTATTATGGTCCGTACAAGGTGTTGCAAAAGATTGGTACTATGGCATACAAATTGGAGCTTCCTGCAGCTTCTCGATTGCACCCAGTTTTCCATGTTTCATGTTTAAAGAAAGTTATAGGCGACAAGCTCCTAGTTCAAACAATATTGCCAGAACTTGACGAGGAAGGAAAAATTATATTGGAACCGGAACCAGTCACAGAAACAAGAACTCGACAGCTATGAAATCGTTCAATTTCATAGTATCTTATCAAGTGGAAGAACTTATCCGTTGAAGGTTCCACATGGGAGGATGAGAATTTTATGCAGAAGTATCCAGAACTACTCAAGCGTTGAGGACAACACTTTTTGAAGGAGAGGGCATGTTGGGTCCCTATAATACTAGTGATTACCCCATTACTATTGTAGTTGTACCCCTTATTAATATTGTTGTGCCCCTATTGTCCCCATATTGTTATTACTGTGCCGCATAGAATCCCTCTATTGTTATTTTTGTGGCTTTATATTATTATTGTTAGGTCGGCTGGGTTATATTGTGACTCCTTAGACTCCTATATTAGAAAGGAGTTTGTCATTTGAATCATCCAAGAATTGTTCATTTATGTAATGTAAAGGAGGTTGCCCCCTCGAAGAGGTTGAATTCTAAGGCGTTGATCTATCTTTTCTATCTTTTCTTGAGCTGGTTTCATAACAAACATTTTTTGACCGTCACCAAAAGTGACCAAAAAGAGCATTGGTGAGGGTCAATAAAAGATCGTCACTAGAAGTGTCACCAAAGAAAGAATTAGTGATGGGCCTTTAACAACCCTCACCAAAAGTGTCACCAAATAGAGAATTAGTGACGGGCCTTTAACGACCCTCACCAAAGGTGTCATTGAAAATGGCTTTAGTGGCAAACCTTAAAGGACCATCACTATATACACTTACAACAACGTTTTTTTAAGGACCGTCACCATATGTGACATTGGTGATGGACCTTAAAGGTCCGTAACAGACATTACCCTCACCAATGACCTTTTTTCTTGTAGTGATGTATATGTTCTCCCTATATTACAGGGGTCCATGACGAGTTAAGTATGAGTGGTAATTAGTTAACTCAGTTTGCTGAGTTAAATCCAGTTAAATTAGTTCCAAACTGTTTGAGGAACTAATAGTGAGTTAACAGTCAGTTGATGCATTAGTGCACTCAACTAGTGCTACTCCAGTTAATTGAATATTCCCTCATCAGAAACTCGTGCATGTTGATTCGAAGAAATGCCCAGTTGAGACTAGAGTGCAGGGACAGTGTACTATTTGATTTATATTTTTTTGAGTTGCACTGCTAGTGCATGCATTCAGGAACGGGGGATTTCCCTTCAAATATAGGCTAATTCTCTCAAGAATTGTAAAAAATAATTAGAAGCTTAGAGGCTTGGAAATTTGGCTAAGTATTGGCCAAAGGAACTCATCAGGCAGAGGATAGGAAATACTTGTGCAGGTTAAGCTCAAGGTTGAGAAAAGCATATTGTATTTATCTAAATTCCTTGACCAAGGGTGCATTGGAATAGAGACTTGGAGTGCTTGTGAAGAGGCTAAGCTATGGCCTTGAGCTTGCTTATAAGTTGGAGATTGAATTTCCTGAGTGATCGGATTGTTCATTGTAATTTCATTTGATTTTCTAGATTAATACAATATAGTAGTGGGGTTTTGAGTTGTGGCTTTCCCCAGATATTTATTGTGTTATGTGTCATTGATATTCTTCCTCTTGTCGATTATTGTTTTGCTCGATCTTTATGGGCTTTCACTGTAAAGAGTAGAAGTAGATTATTGTCTCTTATTTTATTAGATTAAAGGAGCATGTGAATCTACAGGATTTTCTACATGGTATCAGAGCTTAAGACAATATAGAAGAGAAGAATTCGAATTTGTCTTCACAGATTGAGGAGTCAGATTTATTTTTTTGGGCCACGAGTTTACAGAGTAGATCTGAAATTTTTTTTGCAAAATTTTCAGAAACAAATAGAATATTTGGATTATTTATGAAAAAATACCCAAATTCAAAAAAAATGGACAAATCAGAGTTAGGATGAGGGAGATATCGCTGATTTAAAATCAGCTCTTTTTCTACAAAATTTCGTGACGGTGGGACAGATGAAACAGATTGGTGTGCTAGCCAAAAACCTGTATGCACTTGAGGTACAAGATGCATGCAAATCCTTGAGGAGCAAGGCAAAGGTTAGAGACTTGGTGGTTGAGAGGGAGATTAAATTATCTCAACATACAGCCCCAAAAGAAGCCTTTGAAGCAGCGTCAAGAAGTTTTGGAGCAGCCACATCTAGAGAAGCTGAGAGGAGACCGAGTGGAGAGATCCACTCAAGCAGAGAAGAAGCAGTCTCAGACAATTGTGGAGCAGCCAAAATTGGAGAAGTCAAGAGGAGACCAAGTGAAGGCATCAAGTCATGCAGAGATCTCCAGTAAAGAGGAATTTCGAGCCAAATGGGTATAGGGATCACATGCAGCCATACCTCCAGGTGTGAGGTGGAGTGATTTGAAGTGATAGTCCTAAGAGGGATGAAATTGGGCAGGGTCTATTGAATGGTTTTATCTCATGGATCATACCTTTCTACGGGAGCCCAAAGTACGTAGTAGTGGGAGGAATCAGTGGGATTGATGCAGTCAAAGATCAAAGTGACAGAGGCCAGAGCAATCAGATACTGAAGAGCATAGAAAGGGTTGAGACAAGTGCAGAAAGGCAGAGTCAATAGAAGCGCAAACTTTTCAGTTGACAAAGGCAATAGTAGTCAGAGACTTTGATGACAGAGGCGTCATTCTGATTCAAGTTGGATGTTTTTTTGTTTTTGGAGTTGTTGGAGCTACAACACTCGAGAGAAGTTTTGCATGCAGAACATTCCAAAGGTTCAGGATCGGGATCGAGTTGAATTACTTTCTTGTTGAGAGGGAGTGTTGAAAATAGCAACAAGAAATGTTAAAAATAGAATCCAGGCATTCCAATTTAATTTTTCCTCAAATAAAATTGTGGATTAAATTGTAATTGTATTCTCATAGCAACTTGTAATAGTTAACTAGAGTAGGTTGACTTAGTTAACTTAGGAATTTCGAGTTGGAAGTCTTTCTGAAGTCATGTATATGTTCTCCATATATTATAGGGGTCCAAGATGAGTTAAGTATGAGTGGTAATTAGTTAACTCAGTTTATTGAGTTAAGTTTAGTTAAATTAGTTCCAAACTCTTTGAGGAACTAATAGTGAGTTAACAGGTAGTTGATGCATTAGTGCTCTCAACTAGTGTTACTCCAACGAACTGAATATTCCTTCATCAGAAACTCATGCATGTCAATTCTAAGAAAGGCCCAATTGAGACTAGAGTGTGGGGATAGTGTACTATTGATTTAGATTTTACTGAGTTGCACTGATAGTGCACGCATTCAGGAACCGAGGAATTTCCCTTTAATACAGGATAATTCTCTCAAGAATTGTAAAAAAGAATTAGAATCTTGGAGGCTTAGAAATTTAGCTAAGTATTGGCCAAAGGAAGTCATCAGGCGAAGGATAGGAAATACCTGTACAGGTTAAGCTCAAGGTTGAGCAAAGCATATTGTATTTATCCAAATTCTTTGACCAAGGGCGCATTGGAATAGAGACTTGGAGATCTTGTGAAGAGGCTAAGCTTTGGCCTTGAGCTTGACTATGAGTTGGAGATTGAATTTGGTGAGTGCTGGTATTGTTCTAGAGAGAACAAGCATTGTGATTTCATCTTGATTTTCCAGATCAATACAATATAGTAGTGGGGTTTTGAGTTGTGGCTTTCCCCAAATATTTATTGTGTTATGTGCCATTAATGTTCTTCCTTTTGTCAATTATTGTTTTACTTGATCTTTACGTGCTTTCATTGTAAAGAGTAGAAGTAGATTATTGTCTCTTGTTTTAGTAGATCACATGAGCTCGTGAATCTACATGATATTCTACATGGTATCAAAGCTGAAGACAATATAGAAGAGAAGAATTTGAATTTGTCCTCGCAGATTAAGGAGTCGGATTTTTTTTGGGCCATGAGTTTGTAGAGCAGATCTGAAAATGTTTATGCAAAATTTTGAGAAACAAATTGAACATTTGGATTCTTTGCGAAAAAATACCCAAATTCAAAACAAAAAAAATATGCCAAATCGAAGTTCGGATGAGGGAGATATCGCTGGTTTAATATCATCTATTTTTCTAGAAAATTTCATGACAGTGGGACAGATGAAACAGATTGGTTTGCTAGCCAAGAACCTGTATGCACTTGAGGTACAAGATGCATGCAAAGCCTTCAGGATCAAGTCAAAGGTTAGATACTTGGTGGTTAAGAGGGAGAGTAAATTACCTCTCAACGTCCATCCCCAGAAGAAGCCTCTGAAGAAGCTTCAGGAAGTTGTAGAGCATCCACCCTAGAGAAGCTGAGAAGAGACCGAGTAGTGAGATCCACTCAAGCAAAGAAGAAGCAATCTCAGACAATTGTGGAGAAAACGCAATTGCAGAAGCCAAGAGGACATCGAGTGGAGGCATCCAGTCATGCAAAGACCTCCAGTAGGGGGAAATTTCGAACCAAGTGGGCAGAGGGATCACATGCAGCCATACCTCTAGGTGTGAGGTGGGGTGATTTGAAGTGATAGTCCTAAGAGGGATGAAATTGGGCAGGTTCCATTGAGTGGTTTTATCTCATGGATCGTACCTTGCTACGGGAGCCCAAAGAACACAGTAGTGAGAGGAATCAGTGGGATTGATGCAGTTAGAGATCAAAGTGACATAGGCTAGAGCAGTGAGATACTGAAGAGCGCAAAGAGGGTTGACAACAAGTGCAGAAACGCAGAGTCAAGAGAATCACATAGTTTTTAGTCGACAAAGGCAATAGTAAGTCAGAGACTTTGATGACAGAGGCATCATTATAATTCAGGCTGGATGTTTTTTTGTTTCCTCAGTTGCTGGAGCTACAATGCTCGAGAGAAGTGTTACATGCAGAACATTCCAAAGGTTCAGGATTAGGATTAAGTTGAATTCCTTTCTTGTTGATAGGGAGTGTTGAAAATAGAAACAAAAATTGTTAAAAAAAGAATTCAAACATTCCAATTTAATTTGTCCTTGAATTAAATTGTGAATTAAATTGTAATTGTATTCTCATAGCAACTTATAATAGTTAACTAGAGTGGGTTGACTTAATTAACTTAGGAATTTCAAGTTTGAATTCTTTTTGAAGTCATGTATATGTTCTCCCTATATTATAGGGGTCCAATATGAGTTAAGTATGAGTGGTAATTAGTTAACTTAGTTTATTGAGTTAAGTTTAGTTAAACTAGTTCCAAACTGTTTGAGGAACTAATAGTGAGTTAATAGTTAATTGATGCATTAGTGCACTCAAATAGTGCTACTCCATGTTGGGCACAAGATCCCCCAACGGCAAGTTTGTGGCTTAAAGCCAATATTTTGGTCTAACTTTGTAATCTAAATGTAAAGACTTCGCATTTTTGTGGGCGCGGGGCACATAGATGTTAAAAGAGTCATAGGGTTGTCCGCCCTTATTTTGATAATGTAATGTCGATTGTAGAAGATCTACCCATGGTCTATGGACCATGGGATTGTTTAAATAGAGCTAAGCTCTAAGTAGTAAGAAGGATAAAAAAACTAAGCAATGGAAGTAATAAAGTATTGAGAGATAGCTCGGAAGTAGAAGTCTAAGTTGCGGGTCATAGGTAGGTAGAGGCTCTGCAACTGAGTGCACAGAGGCCTAGAAGTTCGTAGTTGAGTGTGCAGGCCCTTATAGCTGAGTGCACAGGGCGATTCGAGTCTGTAATTATTTGGAAGTATCAATAAAGAAGAGTATTCTATCATTTTTGCGTCTTTATTTCCTATTTATGCATCTGATATATTGGGTATGAATTTCACTTCTAATGCTTATATGATACACGAATGTGTATAATTGTATTAGTTAAGTAAACGCAAGTAAGAACATCTATTTACGCAAAGCTAACTAAGATATTTTAATAAGATAAGTAAGATACTTAGCCTAGTTTAGAAGATATCGCAGTTCGCTGCCCTAGCAGTGCGAAAGGACTTCAACCCCTGGCTAGGGCTGTGTGGTAACCGATTATAACATTTCACGAAAGTACTAAAGGATAGAACAGAGGGATAAGCAACCTGCATGAGGGCAGGTATAGTTGGAATAAACCGACATCACAACCATCGCAAGGGTGCGGAAACTTGGTTCTAGTATCCCCCCATACTGCTTCAGGTGAGACTTCAGTCCACGCTCTACGGGCTAATACCGAAAGGGCCAGTAGTGTAGGGATTTATTTGGCTAACTAATGTTGAACCTGGTTCAGGCCTCCTCAAGCCAACAAATGGTTCCATTGTCGGGATCGAAATCTGCATAAGAGATGTGTGATGTCGTATCACTAGAATCCAACTAAGAAAGAAATAGAAGGCTGGTTGGACAGAAGGATTCATGAGTTCGTGGCACAGGAAAACAGTAACCCATGACTGTCAAAAGAATAGTGGTTAGACAAATACTTGTATACAGAGATCGACGAAATCTTTTTCGCATCCTTCCCTACTAAGTTATACGAGTGGATCACGAAGCTAGCAGATAGCTAAGGAAGGTGCAAACTCGACGGTCCTATTGTGTGGACCCTAGAGCTAGTGCGAAGATTGGAAGCATCGAAGGATAAGATCATGTGCACCGTCGATCATTGGCTCGATCACATTATAGGAGGATTTGTTATTGAGTTCGTGGTTGACACCTCAGTGAGCTATAGCGCGGCAAACCAATGCTTTTTCAAAGGACCGCGAGGTTAGTACATAAAATTTTTAAATACTTGGATTAAAATGTTGTTGTACGAAAAGCGGGTTATGTAGCTACCTTGATGTTTAGGTCTACATGAAGCAGAAGAATTTACAGAAATGAAGGAAATAAGGTTCCAGAGCATAGCCCCTTGATTTCACCTCTACGAGGGGATGAAGAAGGGATCGCAAAGGTCTCTCCTCGAAGTACTATTCAGTTGATAAGACAAGGTTTTTCGCAAATACCACCTCCTCCCACACCACCACTAGCTTCACCTCCATCACCTCCAACTTCACCCATACCACCTCCACCACCACCGCGATTTAGTATGGCAAACACAGTGAAGTTTCCTTTGCTCATAGGCTTGGGAAATGAGGATCCAGACCAATTCTGGTTCGTTGTGAGGGCTATATGGGAAGCTCAAGGTGTTATAGATG
Organism: Pinus taeda; assembly: GCA_000404065.3. Classification (NCBI taxonomy): domain Eukaryota; kingdom Viridiplantae; phylum Streptophyta; class Pinopsida; order Pinales; family Pinaceae; genus Pinus; species Pinus taeda. The sequence continues at coordinate 202,968 of APFE031248076.1, read as the reverse complement.
ATAACATAAAGAAGACAACACTAGTTAGTGCTCTGAAAGATTGCGCGCTAACCTGGTATATTAAGTACTCCAACGATAACCTGAATGCTAGAGTAGCAGACATCCAAGCAGCACTGAATAGGGAATTTAGCAGACCTAAATCTTAAGTGCAGTCGATTATTAGATTCAAAGAGATCACGATGCTACCAGGAAAGACACCTTGGGAACTAGATTAGAGGATGAAATGTATGATCCATGAAGCCAACATGAATTTGACAAATGGACAACATCGAGAGTGGTTTGTGGCTTCTCTACTACCACACCTAAGAACTTTGATGTCGCAGTAGAAGATAACAACTCAGGAAGAAGCCTTGGAGATTTACATGAGACTACATGAGACTCTAATGAAAGATCCTAATCTAGGAGTCCAATAGACCCATGTGCAATTGAAGAATCTGTGCCTTGAGATGCAGAGTCTGAAATAGGACGGGACGGTTCGACCAAAATTGCGCAAGGAAGTATGGTGATTGAAATGTAAGAGTCAGGGTCATGACAGGGACCACTTCCTAGTCTTTACAAATTATCTTGTGGGAGGAGGACCGATGCATCTAAGACCAAAAGCTCAAGCAGGACCTAGCGTGGCGTCTACTTTATGGTGCGCCATCTGTCAAATAGCTAGAAAGAATGCCACAGATAACTGCCACTTGTTACAAAAGTATACGTAAACTCCACAACAGTTGTTCTGCAACTTTTGTAATTCGATGGGACATGACAAGTGTACTTGTAGGACCTATGAATTGATGATGGATAGAACTCCCACCTAGAGAGTTCAAGACGAAACGCGACCCCTTGACTAGAATTCGAGGATGGCACGAACATGATTTCAGGGGCGTGGACGAGCTGAGGTGAAGGAGGACCTGGTAGAGGTCACGGATGGTTGATTTGCTACAATTATGGAGGGCCAAGACATTATGCCCGCGATTGCACTAATCCAACACATCCATCATGCAAGTGTTGCACGTTGTTTGATCATGAAACAAAATATTGTCCTACGCTGATAGCTAGGATACGTGACAAAGGAACGCTACCACCTCCCTGACTCAAAACCTGTAGATGATGAGGTCTAAGCCGTGCGAGGAATATCCGAACATAAATATAGTGCTCCGAAGTGGAATCGCGATGGTGGATGTCAAAGGGAAACAACCGAAAGACAATACCTGGGTTCATAAGGCCCTGGCGAAAGAGGCTGAGTTTGATTTGGACTGCGCTCAGGAAACCTTCATGGAAGCTAAGAAGAGCTTCGTCGAGGCCTCCACTTTGGGAAGCAAAGACAGGCCTAATTTGGAGATGGACCCCTCTATGCTCACTACTTTCCTAGAAACCTGTATGAAGTTACTACACGATAGTAAGGCTGTCAAAGGGTTACAAGAACTCATCAACAGATGTGTTGGGACCGCGCCAGGAGAACCGTGTGTAGTCCACAAGATCGAAAAGCATAAAACAAGGACGGGGCGTGAAATGAGACTGACTGTGCAAATCAGAAAATATGAAATGGATCAAGTCATTCTGGATCTGGGTTCAGATGTGAATGTCTTACCGAAACAGACATGGGAGTGAATGGGGATACCTACACTGCAATAGTCTCTAATTCAGTTGAGGATGACAAATCAACAGAAAATCATACCGATGGGGTGATTGTAGGGAGTAACCGTGGATATTGAGGGAGCAAGTGCATTGGCAGATTTTGAAGTAATAGAGATTGTTGATGACAACAATCCCTACCCTGCGCTCCTGGGAATTGACTGGGTTACTGATATGAACGAGGTAATCAATCTGAAGAAGCGGAATATAATATTGTAGAAATTCTCACTGTATATTAAATTGATTATGCAATGTACCAAAAAAAATACTTAATCTACTTCTACAATCAAACTTGTTGAAGCTTAATCGATTTTGAGGAAGATCAAACACAACACATATAACAGAAAGAAAATTCAATCACACATGAAACACAGAAGAATACTTTGGGGAAAGCCTTAGCTAAAAACCCCGTTATCTGTATTATCATACAAGTGGAAATATCTTAGGATTACACAAAGATTTAGCTCTCAAGCTATCCAGCTCTCAGTACAATCCCTCACTACTGCTCATAGACAGAATAGATAACACATATGCCTTCTCCTCTGCCCTCCAAGCCTTCTATTTCCTTGTGTTGTTTCTCCTAGGTGATCCAGCTGTAACCTATGTGATTCTCACCTCACACACTGCTCTGACCTCTGTAGTAACTGTGTAATCCTCAAGGAATGAATTCCCTCTACATGCCAGAGATATTCTCATAGGAGTATTCTAGCAACTGATGGTACTTTGTCCCTGCCTTTAATCTCAACTGGGTCTTTGTCTGAACTGACATGCATGAATTATTTATGAGAGAATATTTAGTTATCTAGAGAACACTAGTTGCGTGCATGCATGCATTAACTGACTGAACTCACAATTAGTTCCACAAACTGTTTGGAACTCATTTAACTGGACTTAACTCAATTAACTAAGCTAACTAATTACAACTCATCCTTATCTTCTTAATTAAGGTATAACTTCCTCAATCAAATGGATAACTGTTGCATGACTTCACAAAGACTTCATGTTTGAATTTCTCCAACTAATTAACTCAAGATGAATTAATTAATTATTTTTCAAACAGCTAGTGAGACTAAATTCGAATTTTAATTCAAGGACAAATTAAAATTGGAATATATCCTGAAATGCTATCTATAGCAATTCTATTTTTAGAATTTCTTGTTTCTATTTTCAACAAATATTTGAGAAGAAATCATTGCTCGTAATAATACCCCTGGATCTTGTTGAAAGATCACGCTATACGGAACCAATCTGCGACTATGAGAGTGAGGATGATCTGGGCTGCATCTATAAGATAACAGTGTGAGACCAAGAGTAGGTGAATACCACCGCGGATGGACGGATTACATGGGATCACGATATTTCTTGCACTTCAGACTCCAACGAAGAAGTAGAACAATGGAAAAATAGGTTACACGAGGTAACTATGCTGAATTGCAATATGATGACCCGGTCATTGCACTGTGTGTCGACAGAAGAAAGAAATTTGCCTACTTATGATGGTCTAAATGAGGCAGATACCTTCTTGGATGCATTTGAAAGGAAGGTGCCGAAAAAACAACGTTTCGAGGCCTTGGACTGGGTAATGCATGCTACGCCCACAATATGGTGGGTTACACACAAACAATGCTTTGATCATCGGCGTGAATGTAAGAGAATGATGCGAGCATGATTTGGGAAACCTAAGATGCGACTGACAGACAAGTATGATGGATAGGATGATCCACACATGAATCTGGCCAAGTGTACATAGGCCTATGGAGAAAATCCACAACTTGAGTGGGTGCACCTGTTATGTCATACCCTGGATGTTATCCAATGAACTAGTATATAGAAACAGAGCTCCGCCATGGGACAGGTGAATGGGATATCTTGCATGAAGGGTTCATGATGACCTTTAGTTTTGAGGATGGGTTTGACAATATTGATGAAGCTCTACAAGAGGTGAAAGCAGCCATCTTTAGGATACAGGAGGCTTTAGACCTTATTCAGCCTTAATGGGCTACTCAGCTGAGTCACGCGCTGGAATGTTAAAATGTAATTGTTGAAGAGGAGGGTGAGGATCCGCGGAATATTAACATTCCAGAAACATAGGGCCACCGTGAGGTTCAAGGACCAAAAAATGAGAACCCTGATATAACCGTGACAATGAAAACTAAATAAGTGAACATTGGTACAAAGGCAGAAGCCAAATTCATTAAGATCAGAGACTACTGGGATGACACGATGGTGGATAAGGTCGTTGAATTACTCCGTGAATATCAAGACTTATTCTCAACCAAGTTTACGGATTTGAAGGGAATAATCGGAGATCTAGGAGTAATGAAGATCACGTTAAAGCCCGACGCGAAGCCAGTTAAACAGAGACCTTACCTCTTAAATCTGAAATACAAAGAAAAGGTCTACGTAGAACTAGACAAAATGCTCGCAACAGGCATCATTGAGCCTGTGGAAGAATCTGATTGGGTAAGTCCGATGGTGGATCTCAGAAAATTGAATGACGCTTGTGTGCATGATCCCTTCCCAACTCCGTTCACAGATGAAGTGTTGGAAAAAGGATTACCTAACGCGCAGCTCTTTGTTGTGCGCGTCGCGGATGGACATTTCGAGGATATAATACACTTTCTATCAACTGGAACTGCATCGAAAGGATACTCTGTGCAGCAAAAGAAGGAATTAGTGGTGCGCGCAACAAATTTCTTTGTCATTGCTGGGCATATATACAAGATGGGGAATGATGAAGTAATGTGAAGGTATGTACCTGAGTTTGAACGAAGCAGTATCCTCGTGGACACTCATGGGGCTGCTACAGGAGGATATTATGTAGGAAGAGCAACTGTGTAGAAGATTCTACGTGCAGGGTTGTGGTGGCCAACCCTTCATCGAGATTCAAAAGCATATTGCAAGGCATATGATGTATGTCAAAGAACAGGCAGGATGTCATGGAGCGATGAAATGCCTTTGAATAACGTTGCAACCCTTCGAAAAGTGGGCAATAGATTTTGTAGGACCTATTCAACCTCAAGGAAAGATAGGCGCGAGGTATATTATCACTACGATGGAATATTTGACTCATTAGGCAGAAGCGCAGCCGGTGAAGGATTGCACGGGCACAACTACCGCAAAGGTTCTATTTGAACATGTATTGACACGATTTGGATGTTTGAAGATCTTGATGAGAGATAGTGGTACGCACTTCCTGAATGAGACAATCAATGCACTAACGGAGGAATTTCAAGTGTATCATCAAAAGAGCACACCTTATCACCCATAGGCTAATGGGATAGTGGAGGTGTTCAAAAAAGTGCTTGAAAACGCATTGACAAAGGTATGCAATGCACAGTAAAGTGATCAGGACCTATGCATACCTGTAGTGTTATGGGCTTATAGGACAACATGGAAGAAGCTGATGAGACACACACCTTTTAGGCTTGTCTATGGAGTGGAAGTCATAATGCCTATGGAATACATCATGCCTATTCTGTGCATAGTAGCACTCACAAGTAAGATGGATCATGGAGCCCTGAAAGAGAGGCTTGCACAACTAGATGAGCTCGAAGAAGAACAATTTTTTGCTGGATTTCATCAGCAGGTCCAAAAGAGCGTGAAAAAGCATGGCACGACCGACACATCAAGCTACGCACATTCAAGGTAAACGATCTGGTTCTTTTGTATGATAGTAAGTTTGATAAATTCCTTAGAAAGTTCAAGATGCACTGGCTAGGGCCGTATGTTATTAAGGAGATTACCGATGGAGGCGTGGTACAACTAGTCAAGTTAAATGGAGAACCTTTCCCAGGAAATGTGAATCGCAGTCGCTTGAAGCCATACACTAGTGATGCGGCGATGTGACTATATGAAAGTAGCACAGTCTTAGCGCTCCAAGCAGCTGAAAGGAGGTGCGAGACTATAAACTACACTGCCCGGGAGCTATACGATGTCAAGATTGCATGCAGTAGCAAAGTGTCACAGGTTCTGCGAAAGCACGAAGAGAGTTGCGCTAGCACGCAGGTCTGCTAGAAAGTGACAGTCAAAGTCACTATTCAAGATTTGATGGTTGGTTTGGGGCCAAATGGAGCGGGTGGCAGGCAATTAAGGCGAACTTTATGGGTTAGATTCTTGGCAATCTGCCGCCAATCTAGAATTAATGGACCGAATATGGGGGGAACGGTCGAATTTAAATTCAAAAGGCCCTATATATTACAAGTGGTTATCCAACGAACAACACTTGGCATTTTGAGAACTGAATTGTTGCACGCTCAAGTATACATGAACCAGAGATAGACAAAGAACAAGGTGGCACGGACCCACAGACGACGTCAACCTAGCTCAAGTGTCTGCGACCACGAGAGCAGATAGTGCCATGAAAGAAAAAAAGGCATCAAAGACTTCTTTCGACCCAATCACCCTCACTAAGGGGGACCTGCATGATATTGGCAAAATGGTGAGGGATGTCACCATGAAGGCCCTCCAACAATTTGAAGAACAGTAGCAACTGGTATTGGGGGCTCTCCGGACAAGAAATACAGGAGTTGCAGGTTCGCACTCCACAGGCTGGCGCAGTGTCCACCAACCTCGCAATCAGCACTTTAGCTGCTAAAGAGATGTTGCGCACAAGGGTGACCAACACGATAGTGCTACTAGATGGGGCACTTACTACAGAGCAAGAAGCCGACAGACCCATGGTGAGCAATTTGAAAGGGGTAGGGTTGAACATGGTTGTGTTCCCTCAGGAGACTCTCTATCTTTTACAGGATGGAGTCACCGCAGAACTTTGGGCCAGGGAGAGTCGCGCTTTACAGGTAATGAGTGAGCAGCACATCAACATTGAATAGTTGGGCCTGTAGTGCAACAAGGTAGTGGAGCAGAACAAACAGATAATGCAAGTTGTGGAGGAAGCCTTCCAGATGGTCCCGAAGTTGGCCATTCAGGAAGAGGAACCGTTGGAAACACACGTCTGTAAGTTAGCCACAGGGGTGCGTGACGCAAGAGCAAAGATCGTCAGGGTTCAGCTGGAGCTGAAACTTCAAATCACAGAATTACAGTTGAGGGCTTAGCCTTCAACTCCACCGGAGGGTTAGAGAACAGCGTACCACCACGGTCACAAGAGAAATAGCAGCAGTTGGCAATGCATTGGCAGACTACATCCAACTCTTCGAGCAGTCATTTGAGGTCCTAACCACCCTGCAGGATGACCTGAATGTAGAGCGCCTATAGACAGAGATGTGCAAGCTCCAATAGAGGTATGACGAGGTAAAAGGGACCACGCAGACAGTTGCCCTTACACAAAGGCTTGCACGGATGCAATAGGCAAAGGCGGTCAAAGAATAGGTCGATGTCGCTCGGCACAAAGAAGCAGTCTTAAAAGCGCACCTATAACCATGGATCGACGAAGCTTATACAATTACAACCTCCATTGAAGCAAATCTCACACAACTGCAAGCAACTCAGCAAAGGATTCAGGGTAGTAGTTCAGCAGCAATGGTCACCGAACAATGTGTGGAAGATGTCTGGCAGGCGGCCGCTCAGTGCACTGCTGAAGTTGCAGCAATTCAAACAGAGTTGGGAGGTCTTCGCGCTAAGATCTCCACACCTACAGAGTGACTCGAGGGCGAGTCATGATTTTTGTGTTGGGGGCTTGTTGGGGGCTTGTTGTGCACAGGATCCCCCATGGACAGTTTTGGGACTTAAAGCCCATATTTTGGTCTAATTTTGTAATCTAAATGTAAAGACTCCACATTTTTATGGGCGCAGAGCGTGTAGATGTTAAAAGAGTCATAGGGTTGTCCGCCCTTGTTTTGATAATGTAACGTCGGTTGTAGAAGATCTACCCATGGTCCGCAGACCATGGGGTTGTATAAATAGAGCTAAGGTCTAAGTAGTAAGAAGGAGAAAAAAACTAAGCAATGGAAATAATAAATAATTGAGCGATAGCTCAGAAGTAGAAGTCTAAGTTGTTGTAACATTTTTTGGTTTTGATAAGATACAATAAATTAGTCAAAAAATGAAAAATATGTTCACAAAATATTAAGATAAGATATGGAAAAATAATATATATTAAATAAAAATGTTAGGAAAACTTTAGAATAAATATGTCAATATGAAATAAAATGTTAGGTTAGACACCCTAAAAAATCAAGGCAAAAAACAAAATGTTAGGTTAGAGAGAAAAGAAAAAGAAATAAACTCTGAAGGTGTGCAACTTCAAATGACAAGCTTCTTGATGAAAAAAGAAACAGATAGAGATTTCCGGAGGCAGGAGCTTGGTGATGGAGGTGGCTAGGGTTTCGGAGCCTGGAAGCTGCGTGGAAACCCGCAAGGGCCACGGTTAGTCGTTTTGGTCAGAGGGTTTCAGAACAGGTGCCGGCGCGGGGTCGAGGTTTGACTGGCAGCTGGAGGTTATACATCGCGACGAAGGAGTTTTGTTGTCTTTATCCGGATATACCACTTCATCGGTTTTATTACAGTTTGAACATTCGCAGCGGTTTTCGTTACTCCCAACAGAAACCGTGAAGGTCTTCGCATTTTGATCAGCAACTGCTACTTGGTAACTATGGTTAACCCCACATATTTAGTTGACTTGGACCCAGCTTTGGAGGATATTTTGTCCATGTGGGGGAAAGAAACAAACGCTCAGGCTGTGGAGCATTATTTTGGGGCATACAACCTGTCGAGGCTGGGAGAGATAAACCCGAACGATACCCCCTCTGTTTCCTTTAGTGGGCAAGGATGCGAGCAATGTGGAACTACAGTCAAGCATAGTAGATGGCTCCAAGCAGTGTGACAGCGTTTCGTTTCCCCGTGGAGCAACAAAAGAAGGTCTTCCCGCGAACACACAAGGTAAAAAAGCCATCCCGCGTTTTCAGTTGTCTAAGGGTTTTGAAGACCTTCAAAATCTAAGGCTCGCAGTTAGTAACAGTCCTGTAAGGATCTCTGAGGGGCTTCCCCCGATAACAAGGGTTTCGTTGCCAAGGGAGCCCCAAACCCTAGAAGGGCCGTTTGATCAGGGCCCCGGAGAACTACCAGCCGAGGTGCGGGAAACTTCAAATGGACCGGCAAAGGGCCAGTCCTCCTCTGGGAACGTGGGAGCAGTCTTGGCGAACCAGACTACGCCTCAGCAGGAGATAACAACGAATGGGGGCATTTCGCTGACAAACTCAGAAAGGATCGCAGGCCGTAAAGGAAATGGTACACAGGAGGAAGAACTAGGATTCAAAGGGGCGAAGAGGAAGTCTCAAAGACCCATTGGATCTCAGGAGCTAGAGGGCAATTTAGTCCTAGGAATGGAAGTGTCGATTGAAGAAGCCCTAGCAGTCGCGAAATGTACATTGGTGGGTAGAGCTCGCAGTAAGAAATTTTCCTCTGAATTTCTGCAAGTGTGGGGAGAATCCTGCTTTGTTTCGGATAGACCGCTTCAGTTTGAAGCTCAAATTCTAGGGAAGAGATGGTTTAAGCTATGTTTTGTAGATCAAGCTTCGGCAGAATGGGTCTTTCAACGCAACTGGCATCTAGGGAACATCCCCATTCTGCTAAAGAAATGGACACCCATGTTTGATGCATTCAAGGAGAGAACTGACGAATTTCCTGTATGGATTCGTGTTCCGGGTTTGCCTTCCTTCCTGTGGACGGAGGAAGTGTTTAAAACCATTGGCAATAGATTAGGAGTATTCCTGGAGGCAGATATGTCAATCCTACACACAAAGGACCGAACCATAGAACGTATTCTGGCCACCCTTAACCCGAGCAGAGGCTTGGCAAAAACGATTAATCTTCAATACAAGGATTACATTTTTGAGCAGATTTTAGATTATGAATATCTATCGTTCCGATGCCATCTCTGTCATGAGTATGGGCATTTGGCTAAAGGTTTCCCACTGATGCGAAGGAGACGACACCTCCGGCGTGCTTCAGCGAACAGAGGAATTGTCCAAGACCCTGACCAGCTACCCATGGAGAACGAAATTCCGGAGGCACGTGGGGTAGCGGATATGGAGGAAGAGGAAACTGTTAATGTCCCAGTGGATGCAACTGTTCCGAATCAAGAGGAAAATCAGGAAGATACAAATGTTTCGACAGCGCAAGTGGAGGAACCGGCCAGAGATTCGATGATCGCGGAGGAACATGTCAAGACAGTCCCGACAATTCAAGATCATTGTGAAGACGAAGAAAAGGGTATGTCAAGGACCTTTCCTTCTACTCATTTATTGCCTAAACATGTATCTATTTCCTCGCATGCTACATCACATACCTGTAAAACATATGAACACAATGTTGATGAATTCATGGAAAACGAGTCTGTTTTGCAACATATCTGTAATGTACACGAACAAAATGTTGATGAAACTATGGAAAATAACTTTGTATCCCCTTCCATAGATATTATTGCTGACGCTTTACCAGCTTTGGATATTAATCGTGAAGACCACTGGCCCCCCCTTGCACTTTCAGCCTCCAGATCTCCTTGCCCCTATAATTTGAGATCTTTGGGAGGGAAAATTATTGACCCAAGGACTGTAGATGGATTGGGACAAACCTCTGTTCAGAGTTGCCCCAAAAATAAGCGAGGTAGGAAGTCCGATATGTCCAAAGCAAAGATTAAAGCCAAGCTTGACGTTGTAGATGGCAAACAATACTCACTTCCGGGGGTTCTTAGAGCAGCCCATCCCCCTGCGAATGTAATAAAATGATCTTGACATCCTGGAATTGTAGAGGTTTGGCCAGCAAACCTAAAAAACTGGCATTAAAAGAATGGATAACCAATTCCAATCTAGACGTTATTTTCTTGCAAGAAACTTTGGGGAAGGCAGTAGAGATTGAGGCCACTCTAAAATCCCTTTTACCAGGTTGGATTTTTACTGCTGTTGATTCTTCTGGTCACTCGGGTGGTATAGCCATTGGAATCAAAGAAGGCCGGATTAAAATTTTAAATCAATGGGCTATGAAAACTATAATGGGAATGGAAGTTTCCTCCCCAGACTTCTCCTTCCCAATTACCTTGGTAAATGTCTATGGGCCCTGTCAGGAAAGGGAGTCTTTTTGGGAAAATCTGATGATGAAATCGGTGATGAAGAACCCTTTCCTGCTCCTGGGTGGTGACTTAAATTTCTCCATAGGCAGAGCTGAAGCTTGGGGGCCAACTGCCAGAGAAGACCCTCTCTCAGATTTCTTCCTTAACCTCTTATCGGATAACAACTTCACTGATCCCTCTCCGATAAAAATAAAGCCATCTTGGAGAAATCGAAGAACGGGTGAAGATCGAATTGCCAAGAGACTTGATCGATTTCTGATAGCTGATCCCCTGCTAGCAAAAATTCCCTTGATCAAACAATGGGTTGAGGTAAGAGGAAACTCGGACCATTTTCCTGTTTTTCTAGACCTCTCCCTCCCTCCCTCCAAGCCTCCAGCCCCTTTCAAGTTCAATCCTGCTTGGCTTCAGGACCCTTCTTTCTGCAATCTGTTTAATACTACCTGGAGTCACCCTGCATCTAATTCTGAGGAGGATAGGAGTTTTTTGTTCATGGAGAATCTTAAAAACCTGAAGAAAGCCACAATCTCCTGGGCAAAAGAAAGAAACATGAAGCAAAATGAGGAGCTGGGAACAATTAGGGAGGAACTGAAGCAGTTGGAAAGTATGGAAGTAGATGGATATTCATCCCAGTCTACAAAAGACAGAATTCTCCATTTGGAGAAGCAACAAAACAAAATCCTACTGGATAAGGAAAAGGAGTGGAGGATAAAAAGCAAGGCAGTTTGGATAAAGTCGGGGGATGAGAATACTAAGTTTTTTCATAACTTTGCTAAAGGCAGGAAAGCTGTAAATACAATATGGCGACTTAAAAACAATGAAGGGAGGATGGTCAATTCCTTTCCAGAGCTCTCTAGGTTTGGGAAAATTCATTTTCAAAATATTTTCTCTGATTCTGGGGAGGATTCAATTGCAGAAGTCCTCCAAACGGCGCAAAGTTTTCCCAGGTTCATTGAGGGAGATGAAAATGAAAATCTGTCTTCCCCGGTATCAAAGGAGGAGGTTGAAGCAGCTATGAAGCTCATGGGTAAAGATAAGAGCCCAGGCCCTGATGGCTGGACAATTGAGCTGTTTCTCCATTTTTTTGATCAATTGGGAACAGAAATAACTGAAGTAGTCGAAGAGTCGAGACAGAAAGGAGTAGTCTATAGACCCTTCAACTAGACTTTTATAGCTCTTATCCCGAAGAAGGATGATCCGGAAAGTTTCGAAGACTTCAGGCCAATATCCTTGTGCAACTGCATTTACAAGATTATTGCTAAGGTTATTACTCTCAGAATAGCTCCTTTTCTATCTCAAAACATATCGATGGAACAATTTGGTTTCCTGGAAGGAAGACAAATTCATGAAGCCATTGGAGTAGCCCAGGAGGTTATTCACAGTATCAGGATGAAGAAAAAGAAGGGAGCTGTGCTCAAAATTGATTTATCCAAAGCATATGACCGGATCAGTTGGCTCTATTTGCGGATGCTGCTCACACACCTCGGCTTCAACTATTCCTTTGTAAGCTGGATCATGGGGTGCATCACAAATGTCAGCTTTGCAGTCCTGATTAATGGTGTTGCCTCCCCCTTCTTCAACAGTCAAAGGGGACTAAGGCAAGGATGCCCTTTATCACCCCTACTGTTCCTACTTGTGGCAGAAGGCCTAAGCAGACTAATTCACAAAGCCAGAAGGACGGAGAAGGTAAAGGGTATCGAGGTAGCAATCAATCTCTTCATCACACACCTCCTTTTTGTTGATGATATTTTGATTTTCTCTAATGGTTCCCCTGATGAACTAAAGGAATTGAAAGGCATTTTTGATATTTTTCTTAAAGCTACTGGAATGCAGATTAACTCAGGTAAGTCCCAAGCTTGTGTGGCAGAATTTGAAAGAAGGGAAAGGAACTGTCTGGCTACATTATTTCATTTCCCTATACAGCCCCTGGATACTCCTTTCAAATATTTGGGATTCTGGTTAAAGCCTGTTGGTTACAAAAAAGAGGATTGGAACTGGCTCATAGCCAAAATAGAAGCTAGAATATCACACTGGAGCTACAGGTGGCTATCCAGAGCCGGGAGGCTGACACTTATCAAATCAATTCTTCTTGCTATTCCGGTGTACTGGGCTGCCCTGACATGGATTCCCAAAGGAGTGATGGAGAAAATCCGGAAAATCTGCAGTAGATTTCTATGGGCTGGCACAAAGGAGTCCTCAGTGTTGCCTTGGGTAGCTTGGGACAAAGTGGCCAGACCAAAAGAATGGGGAGGATGGGGCATTAAAAGACTTCCAGAATTCAGCCTTTCTTTAGCTGCTAAATCCGGATGGAGGTTAATAACTATGGAAAACTTTTGGACAAGAGTAGTAAAAAGGAAATACATTGACCCCATCCCTTTGGAGGATTCGATTCGAAGCCAAAACAAGAAGAAAAAAAACGTTTCTACCATTTGGAAGGCCACGGTGGAAGCCTTCTCCGTGATTGAACAAGGCTTAGCTTGGAAAGTTGGTGATGGTAGACATATCAGGATTGGCAGAGATCCATGGGTTGGATGCAATGAAGATTTTGCTTTATCACCTGGACTGCTCAGACATCTGGACAGTAAAGGTATTACAGCACTAAATCAGGTGGAGAAGGTTGGACAGTCTACTATCTGGGGTCAGTCTTGGAAGGATGATGTCGATTTGGGAATTCATGTAAGGTGGAAGGCTGAATGGGAGGTTTTCATAAAGGAACTTCAACGTTCAAATGTCAGGATAAAAGATGAACCTGACTGTTTGATTTGGGCCCAAAGTAAATCAGGGGATTACTCGCCTAAAGATGGTTATTTATTCTTGATGGGAAAGAAAGGTTGGGGCATCCCGGATTGGTGGGCCAAAGCCTTGTGGAAACTCAAAAGTCCTGCAAAGGCTAAACTTTTTATATGGTGTATCTTAAAAAGGAAGGCTCCAATTTGGGAAATTCTACAGGCTAGATACTTAGCTGGGCCAGGTAGATGTACACTATGCAAGTCTGATGATGAATCCATAAACCACCTTTTCATCACTTGTGCTTTCACTAGACAGATCTGGGGGGAGATCACTGCGCTGCTTAAGATAAAGGCAATTTGGGGTCATGATTCTTTGGAGTCAGCTTGGAGAAAATGGTGGCAAGACTCCCCGGAAGGAAACCTAAGAAACCTGCCTCTCATATTCTGTTGGGGAATATGGCTTGCCAGGAATAAAAGCATTTTTCAAGACAAGGATACTCCCACTTTCGTCACTGCCACTAACATAGCAGCGATATACTCTGCTTTACCGCCTCCTGAGCAAAAGGATCCTAAGCAAAAACAAAACCAAATCATCATCCAGGAAGGCATCCCTTGTGGCTATTTTGATGGGGCTTCACAAAATAACAAGGCTGGAGCAGGCCTATGCATACAGATCAGTCGGGAACACACTCTAAAAGCTTCTATTGGACTGGATTATGGCACTAATAACTATGCAGAATTATCAGCTCTTCGTTACCTTTTATGCTGGCTTCTTCACAAAAACATCAACATGATTCAGATTTTTGGGGACTCTGTAAATGTTATAAATTGGGTCAATAGAAAAGCATATTGTCATAATCAGATATTGAGGAATCTTGTGGAAGAAATTTTCTTATTAAAGGCATCTTTTAATCCTTTTTCTATCTGCCACATTTACAGGGACAAGAATGAGGAAGCAGACCAGCTATCTAAAGCTGGTGTTCAACAGGATATGGGCAACTGGAACATAGAAGAGATCAGACAGGGGCATTCAGTCAGATCAAATTTGCCCCCTTATGCACAGATTTTTTGATTTTATGTCCTACAGCTCTTTTTTGACATCAGTTTTGTAACGGCACTCTATAGCATATGTATATTTGGGTACATTCCAGCATGTTTATATAGTTCTTGTTTACAGTAGCAGCTCTTTTAAAAAAAAAACTCAGTATACAGTCTCTTTTATCTCACTTTTTTTTTTTGATATGACAATGGATATAAGACATATATATTATTTTGTATTATGGGGTTGTTTTCCTTCTGTTGAAGGAGACCCAAAGTTTTGTTTTTCGCATATGTGCTACATGGTTGTATCAGCACCTTCGTGGGGAGGTGGTTTGTACAGGTTTTGTGTCCAACAGAACATCAGAACAGCTCCTTAAATGTTGAGCGGAACAGCAGACTCATGAGCCAGCTTTGTCGGCATATGATACAATCGCTTGTAATACTTTTTATTGCTCTTAATAAAAAGTTCTGATTTTTTCCCCGGAAAAAACAAAAAAAAAAAAACAAAAAAAAAAAACAAGCTTCTTGTATTTGCATAATAATTTCAAGATAAAGTTTTAGTTTCGCAAAGGGAGGGATTTAATATTTATTTGTATGCCCCATTTTGTTTGGATTTATTATCTATATAATTTGGATGTTTGTCCTTCATCGAAAAAAACTTCAAATGCCACTACTATTTTACTTTTTGCTACAAAATAATTGTTGTGTGCAGCTTGTCATAAATGCCACAACCCACGACAGTCAAATAGTTTAATCTTGACTGCTTCATGCTTTAAATTTCATGTTTATAGTTAGAGAATAAAGATCTAGCCAAACTTTTTAATCTTGGCAGATCAGTAGTTAGGTAGAGAATTATAAGGAGCTCATTAGTTTAATATGAGCCCTTGGATTTTATAAGGTTAGAATTAAATAATTTGCTTTTCAAAAGAAAAAGGGAAAAGAAAAGGGTTTGCTAGCTTAAATGCACCCATTAAGTGAAGAAAATGTTAGGATAAGCAAAGGGTAAGTAGAATAAAGGTTGTTGAAGATCACAATTGATTAGTTAACTTCCCCCTCATTTCATCTCATCTTCCACTACATACTTATTAATTTCCGCTTCCCAAATGTTCTCCAATACTAAAACCTTCAATCATAAAGGCTCGGAGCATTTCTCTGATTTCTGGTGGGACTGGACCCTCGGCTTAATGACTTATAGGTATTAAATATTGGAATTCCCTTCACAAAAGTCATTTTTCTTCATTTCCCTAAAAAACCCCTTTTCCTAAAGGCTAAACACCATTTTCCTAGGAAAAATGGAAATCCCATGTTAATTCCCCTTTCACTCACAAAAACCCACAAAATGAGTTTTATCCTAAGTACTAATGTAGGTGGATGACAAGCATATAATTCCAAATTTACATTATACTTAGCATGTCTCCTTTCCGCTCATATTCGTATTAACTTTTAATTTAATATATTAAATCCCTAAAATACCCATTCCCGTATATTATTAAGTCCCTTTACGTAAATATCTTGAAACCTTGTTTTAACTATAAAAACTATGTATTTCACCCAAAACCCATTAACTTATCGATTCACGATAAAGTTAATTAAACCTTCGTTAATCATCCCGATCACCTAATCTGAGTTTAAACCTGTAATTAAGCGCGATAACGCTGTAATTAACCCATCAAGCCCCTCCATTTCTCTTCCCTTTTTCCTCCACGCTGCTTTATCGCCCAACCACTGTTAGATCAAAGGCACTCTCATCCAATGCACCACATCCATATTGGGTTGGCCCGATGACCGAACCTTACCCGCTCGATAAGGTGGTTTTGCGTCGACCCCCCAGTGCTACGCGTCAACCAACAGAGTAGATCGAGTGACCCCCTCTAAAAACCACCTTCGCCATAAAAGTGGTGCAATGGCTCTGCTTACCAATACACCATACTCCCGAACACGATATTCCTTATTCACTCTTCTTTGCACCAAAATTTTGAAAAGTTAAACGTTTACCCGTTTAAACGTTAAACCCTCACCTTCGCTCTTTTCACCCATTTACACATAAAAACCTGTATAAACCCTCCTACGCCACCCTAAGCCTCTGCAACCCATATAACCATTGTTTACCTTCTAATAATGCTTCGGACTCCTTCCATAGACCTTTCAACTCAAAATGAAGTCATTTCGGCCCTCCCTGCCAACCTATGTTTTTCTTAACATTTGTTATGTTTTGCAGGTGATCATACGAAACCTGTTGTTCCAGTTTACAAGAAAATGAATTCAAAATCTTACATACAGTTAAGGACGAATGAGACGATCAAAATCCAAATTACCTAATGCTAATACATAAAATTTAAATGATTTATTGTTGAAATATACAGTAAAAACTTGAAATGTACAATAAAGGTAAAAGGACATAGTAAAGGATATTCACAGATGTCAAAGTGTATCAGATGAAAGATCATAAGTGAACATCACATCCAGTGTAAAGATCAAACAGACAAGCAACTTAAAAGGAAAAATATCAAAAACCAAAGCCAACAGAACCTAAATAACAGGGACAGTAAAAAGCAGTTCAATAGTTGTCTCTATCTTCTTGCATGAAGATTCTTCCTTTTCCTAAAATAAATCCTTAAATAATTTAGGATATTTTCTTATTTTTGTATAAATAACTCTCTTCTTGAGTTATCTAGGGGTTCATTGTTCATTGGTCATTACTCACTATTCAAATTTGAACCTGGTTGCACCCTTGATGAGGCATTCCTAGACATTTGATGTACTTGACTTTTCTGGAACCTCAATACGAAGCAAAGGATTCTGAGTTATGTTTTGCACAGTTTTTGTTTCATGTAAGTTTTTCCAGTATTGCTTATTATGTTCTTCTTCATATTCGTATGACTTTACAAAGATAACTAGGTAGGAATAATTGTGTTTCAACCTATTCCTATAAGCTTTCTGAAGTGATAATCATTAAAGAGAATGGATTAATGGACTGTTTGTTTAATTAATCCCCTTTGAATCAATAAATCATCTGCATCTTGTTATAAGCAAAAGCATATTCTCTTGAACCTTCTGAACATTGGTCAGAGGTTTTCATACTTATGATTATGTAATTGTCTATCTGAGAATTGTGATAATCATTTTTTTTTTTTTTTTTTCTGCTCACCAATATTCAAGCTTTATCACTGTGTGAAATTTTATAGCAGCCCTTTACTGAGATATTGATATTATTCAAAGGGTTAGGTATATCAGTTCTATATTTGTTTTATTCATTGGTCTTCCAAATCAAAACAAAAACCCCCAAAACATTTATCTTAGATGCTCTCGCATTGATAGTTGACCGCTATTATCTCAATGGTACAACATCAGACTAGCTCCGTTGTCGGAGACTCGAATTTCATTAAGTTTTCCTAGGGAAACAATATGTATTCTATTCCTTTAAGGTGATTAAAGGTCTAGAAAGGTTAAAATCCTTCACCTGGTGACTCCACTCTCTTAAATTGGCACCTTTTAAGCACACCAAATCTCGTTCAGAGGATAACCTAGTTGATCCTTTGTCAGATCCTAAAAAAAAACTGAGAAAAGCCAATTCTATAAGGGGACATCAAACCTCTTCTTCTTATTCTTCTTCTTCAGTCTTGCATTCTAAATATTTACCATCATTTAATCCTTATAGTAACATCCCATCCAGTCTAGATTACTCCCACCTATCACCTAAGGTTGCTGAACTTTTGAGGAGAGGAGTTGATTTTAAATCATCATTCCTCATTCATTCATTTGAAACTCATCCAGAACCCTCACTACCTCTAGGATCTCCTAAAACCGAATCTAACTTGGGTGTTAATTTACCAGAATATGAAGCAATAGATTTCATATCCCCTACCACTTATTCGTTTCCTCCCACTTTTGGACAACCTAAAGCTTCTACTTCTGAACAACCCGAAGAGACCTTCTTAGTGTATTCAAGTCCACTCTTTGAAACAAAGGAAGGTATTCATCCACAGGTCAAAAAGTTAGTTCTTAGGACTCCTTTGAAATCACTCAGAAGATCCCCTCCTTCTTCACCTCCAACTAGTTCTTCAACCCCTCAATCACCTTCTTCAACTTCTTCTCATCTTCTTCAACTTCTACATCCACACAAACACCTCATACACCACCTCCCACTATGGCTTTCCAACCTATTGTACAGGCTAGATATGTCGCTTTAGTCTTACCTCCTATTCTCGATGCATTCCCAATTGGATACTTGAAATACCTTCCCAGGTATAATGGAGAGACCGGTCCTTGTACTGAAGACGATCTTCAAGCCTTTTTAAGCTTTGCAGATAACTTGAATATTGAACAAGAAAACGTCTTCATGAGATTGTTTGTACAGTCACTTGAAGGAAATGTAAGAATTTGGTTTAGACAGTTACCTGCCAATACCATTGGAAATTGGGAAGAGCTTACAACTATATTTAAAAACCAGTGGGGTGTGAAAAAAGATCTTATTTACTTTCTTATTGAGTTTTATGAACTTAAAAGAAATTTTGGTGAACCTGTATCAGACTTTATCAAAAGATTCAATAAGCTTTATCATAAAATGCCCCCTGATTGTAAACCCCCTGTAGCAGCAGCAAAGTCTAGATTTTCTAAAGCCTTTGATGATGATTTTGTTGTTATGCTGAGAGAGGGAACTTCAAGAAACCTTGAAGATAAGCAAACAAATGCTATTGAGGTAGAAGCAAATAGGGTTGATTCAACAACTTTGAAAGCTAAAGAGGAAAAGGCCCAAAGAAAACCCAAATCGACACCAAAGGCTTCTAGTTCCACTAAGACTAAAATTGAAGATTCTAAAATAGATGAAATAACTTCTCTTCTTAGAAATCTATCTAATAGAATTTCCAAGATTAAGACTCAACCTAGGCCAACTCAACAAATAGTTTCCAGACCCCAAAATCAAAATCAAGGTCAACATCAAAGAAATCCACCATTACAAATTCTTCAGAGACCTAGTAATGATCAGCAAGTTCCCACTCCTTTGTTGACAGATGATCAGCAACCTAATGATAATATTATGACCATCATTAAAGATATAAATAATTTGGATACTTCCTCTGATCAAACAGTTATCATTTCTCTCTCACAACAAAAGCAGGTTCAAGAAGATCAAGAATCTTCACAGGTTTCTAAATACCATCCCTTCTTTGAATTTTTAATTGCAGAGTTGAACAAAAGATATGACCTTAGGCCTAGGCCTGGACCTGCAAGACCTCCTAAGGAAACTCCAGTGATCGAACCTCGTGCCAAAGCCACTCAAACTCAAACAAATTTTATTCGACCATTAGAACAACCAATTGATATTCCTCAAAATAACAAAAATGCATTGACTACTTTTAAAGTTGAAAAAGAGTTAGAAAGAGTTAAAATCCCAATTCCTCTTTTAAAACTTTCTAAGAGCCCTGGGTATAAAAATCAGGTCTCTAAATGGATTCAAAATACCTCGTTGATGCTGAAGGTGATATCATTAGTCTGCAAGATGAAAAACCAGCAGTTTTTTTTGGCCCAAGCTTAGATATGACAGATGAAATAGTCCCTCCTTTCTATGTAACTCTTAAGACAAATGACTCCATGTTGTATAATTGTATGCTTGATTATGGAGCATCACATAACCTCATGCCAAAAAATATCATGGATCATTTGAAACTTGACATAGCTAGATCCTATCATGACTTGTACACCTTTGATTCTAAGAGGGTGCCTTGCTTAGGATTGATTAAGGATTTAGTAGTCACCCTTGCCCAAATTCCAGTGAAAAGTATAGTACTTGATATAATTGTCACAGATATACCTCCCAAATTTGGAATGCTCCTTTCAAGGTCTTGCTGTGCCAAATTAGGGGGAACTCTTCAGATGGACATGTCTTATGCTACTATTCCAGTTTAGGGGGGAGAACAACTAAGATTATATAGGGAGGTGATATTTGTACACATTGTTTCTAAAGCAATCTAGCATATGAACCATCCCATTTATGCAATTTACCAAGATTTTTGTTGCTTTCAACTCTTTTCAAACCAAGTGCATGAAACACAAGTTAAAATTGAAGATGTAATTGAAAGTTTAGTACCAAATAAAACTGATATATGGAAACTATTCTTTGATGGCTCCTGTACAAAAGATGGATCAGGAGCTGGAGTAGTTTTAATATCACCAGAAAAAGAAAACATTGCCCAATCATTTAAGCTCGACTTCGAAGTTACAAATAATGTGGTTGAATGTGAAGCTTTCCTTTTAGGATTGCAATTAGCCAAAAGCTTAAAGGTTCGAAACTTAAGTGTTTTTACTGATTCAGAGCTTATTGTCAAACAAGTGAAGTATTTGCCAGACTAAACATCCTAGGCTTAGGTCTTATCGAAATGAAGTATGGGATTTAGTTGAAAACTTATTTGATGCCTTTAATTTGACTTATATTCCAAGAGATCAGAATATTCATGCAAATGCCTTATATGTTTCTGCTAGTTCATTTAAAATCCTACTCAGACTAATGTACTCTACCAAATACAAGTCAAATATAGACCATCTATCCCAGACAATCTGAAACACTGGAAGATATTTGAAGATTATGAACACTTGAAATCTTTTCTGCAACTTGTAGATCAATTTTCTCTTCTACAAATTAATGAAGATAGATCTGAAATAAATGAAAATACAAATGAGAATGATACTTCATATTTCAGTTCAAAAATTGTTGATCATAATATTATTCAATTGCTTAACAATTTTATTCCAAAAGGATTGATACCTTTAGAAAAATTGTTTAATCAGAATGATGTTCTCTGAAATCCTCAGTCCATTTCTTCTGAAGAGGACATAGAGGAAATTAACATTGGAACAAATGATGATGCCAAAAGCAAATGATGATGTCAAAAGCATCAAAATCTATGCATCTCTAGACCCTGAGATCAAAGCTTAGTATCTTAAGCTACCTCAAAATTATAAGGATGTTTTTGCATGGACTTATGCTAATCTTAAGACCTATGACATTTCATTAATACAGCATAAGATCCCTTTGAAGCCAGAAGAAAAACCTTATCAACGGAAACTTGGGAGGATAAATCTAGCCCTTCTACCAACTGTCGAAAGGGAAATTAAGAAAGTGCTAGATGCCCAAATCATTTTCCCTCTTAGATATTCTAATTGGGTTGCAAATTTAGTTCCAGTTAGGAAAAAGAATGGAGAAATCAAGCTTTCTGTGGACTTTAGAAATTTGAACAAAGCATCATTAAAGGAAAATTACACTTTGCCCAAGATGGATCAATTACTTCAAATGGTTTCAGGAGCACAAAGAATTTCTATGCTTGATGGTTTTTCAGGTTAGAATCAAGTGAATGTTGATCCAATAGACCTGGAAAAGACAGCCTTCAGTACAAGAGAAGAATCCACAATAACCTTCTATCCTTGCACAAGGAAAGAATCTACAAGAACCTTTCCTAATTCTACAAGGGGAGAATCCACAAGAACCTTCTCTTCAACCTGAAGAAAAGAATCCACAAGAACCTTTACCTTCAGATCAGATTAGCCCTTTACATATTGATGACAATTTTCTATTGTCAGATTGGTATAAAGACACTGTAAATTTTCTCCTCCATTTTGAATGCCCAGCATCATTTTCCAAAGCCCAGTGTAAAAGTCTTAAATTGAAAGCAGTCAAGTACTGCATCATAAATGCAAATTTGTAATGGAAAGATCCACTAAATATTTTGTTATTATATTTAACAGAGTCAGAAACTGATGGAATCATTGATCAGTTTCATACAGGATTTTGTGGAGGACATTATTCTTGGAGAGCAACAGCATAAAAGATATTAAGGGGAGGATTTTATTGGCCAACATTGTGCTTGCAAGTAGGGGAAAAGGTCAGAGGTTGTATTCCTTGTCAGATGTTTGTTGGTAAGCAGAAACTAGCAGCTCTTCCACTAGTACCGTCAATAATCTCAGCACCTTTCCTTCAATGGGGATTAGATTTTATTGGAAAAATCCATCCCACTTCAAGTAATTAGCACAGATGGATTCTCACAGCAACAGACTACTTCACTAAATGGGTAGAAGCAATTCCAGTAAGAAATGCTACTGATTCGGTAGTAATTAAATTCATTGAAGAAAACATCTTATCTAAGTTTGGTTGCCCAACTCAAATTGTCACAGATAATGCAGCAGCATTCTCTAGTGTTAAAATGATTGAGTTCTACCAAAAATATCATATTTGTTACATCATTCAACTCCATACTACCCTCAAGGTAATGGCCTCGCAGAATCCTCAAATAAAAGTCTGGTAAAGGTAATCAAAAGACCCTAGCAGATCATAAAAAGAGTTGGGACTCTCATTTAGTTTATAGAGTATGGGCAAACAAAATAACTCCAAAAAGATCTACTAGGAAATCTCCTTTTCAGTTAGTCTATGGGAAAGAAGCAATCTTCCCTACCAATTTGGCCTTCCCTGTTTTAAAATTCCTGCAAGATTTAATAGATGAACTTGATGATTTTTCAAGGAGAATAAATCAGATTATTGAACTTAATGAAAACATAGATGAAGTTCAATACAAATTGAAGAAATATCATAATAAGATGAAAAGCGTGTTTGACAGAAGAGCCATGGAAAGGGACTTCAAAGAAGGTGACCTAGTTCTAAGATGGGACTTCAGGAGGGAGGACAAGGGAAAGCATGGCAATTTTGATAATCTACGGTTTGGGCCATTAGAAATTGTTGAAGTAAAGGGTAACAACACCTTTGTGCGGCAAAATCTTGAGGCACAATATTCCACTTATCCTGTAAATGGAAGGTTTCTCAAACATTTCATTTAGTACTAAGAAGTTGGGATACATTTCATTGTAAATATTTCGGTTTCTTTTTAAGATGTTAGTGTGAGTTTTTTACAACAAAGACTCCATAGCCTGAGGAGAAGGCACATGGATTTGTATGTTCTTTGCATTCTACTAGAGAAAGTAGTCCCCAGCTAGAGTCGATGTTGTAGCATTTTTTGGTTTTGATAAGATAGAATAAATTAGTCAAAAAATGAAAATAATGTTTACAAAATGTTAAGATAGGATATGGACAAAAAGAATATTAAATAAAAATGTTAGGAAAATTTTTGAATAAATATGTCCATATCAAATAAATGTTAGGTTAGATGCCCTAAAAAATCAAGGCAAAAAACAAAATGTTAGGTTAGAGAGAAAAGAAAAAGAAATAAACTCTGAAAGTGTGCAAGTTCAAATGCCACTACTATTTTACTTTTTTCTGCGAAATAATGGTTGTGTGTAGATTTTCATAAATGCCACAACCCATGACAGTCAAATAGTTTAATCTTGACCGCTTCATGCTTTAAATTTCATGTTTATAGTTAGAGAATAAAGATCTAGTTAAATTGTTTAATCTTGGCAGATCAGTAGTTAGGTAGAGAATAATAAGGAGCTCATTAGTTTAATCTGAGCCCTTGGTTGTTATAAGGTTAGAATTAGATAGTTTGCTTTTCAAAAGAAAAAGGGATAAGAAAAGGTTTTGCAGCTTAAATGCACCCATTAAGGGAAGAAAATATTAGGATAAGCAAAGGGTAAGTAGAAGAAAGGTTGTTGAAGTTCACAATTGATTAGTTAACTTCCCCCTCATTTCATCTCATCTTCCACTACATACTTATTAATTTCCCCTTCCCAAATGTTCTCCAATACTAAAACCTTCAGTCATAAAGGCTTAGAGCATTTCTTTGACTTCTGGTGGGACCGGACCCTCGGCTTAATGAATTATAGGTATTAAATATTGGAATTCCCTTCACAAAATTCATTTTTCTTTGTTTCCCTAAAAAACCCCTTTTCCTAAAGGCTAAACACCATTTGCCTAGGAAAAATGAAATCCCATGTTAATTCCCCTTTCACTCACAAAAACCCACAAAATGAGTTTTATCCTAAGTACTAATGTAGGTGGATGACAAGCATATAATTCCAAATTTACATTATACTTAGCATGTCTCCTTTCCGCTCATATTCATATTAACTTTTAATTTAATATATTAAATCCCTAAAATACCCATTTCCGTATATTATTAAGTCGTTTTACGTAAATATCCCGAAACCTTGTTTTAATTATAAAACTATGTATATCACCCAAAACCTATTAACTTATCGATTCATGATAAAGTTAATTAAACCTTCGTTAATCATCCTGATCGCCTAATCTGAGTTTAAACCTGTAATTAACCGCAATACCGTCGTAACTAACCCACCAGGCCCCTCCATTTCTCTTCCATTTTTCCTCCACGCTGCTTTATCGCCCAACCACCGTTAGGTCAAAGGCATTCTCATCCAATGCACCACATCCATATCGGGTTGGCCCAATGACCAAACCTTACCCGCTCGATAAGGTGGTTTTGCGCCAACCCCCAAGTGCTATGTGTTAGCCAAAGAAGTAGATCGGTTGACCCCCTCTAAAAGCCACCTTCGCCACAAAAGCGGTGTGATGGCTACGCTTACCATTCCACCGTACTCCTGAACACGGTATTCCTTATTCACTCTGCTTTGCACCAAAATTTTAAAAAGTTGAACATTTACCCATTTAAATGTTAAACCCTCACCTTCGCTCTTTTCGCCTGTTTACACATAAAAACCTGTATAAACCCTCCTGCACCACCCTAAGCCTCTGCAACCCATATAACCATTGTTTACCTTCCGATAATACTCCAGACTCCTTCCATAGACCTTTCAACTCAAAATGGAGTCATTTCGTCCCTCCCTGCCAACCTATATTTTTCTTAACATTTGTTGTGTTTTGCAGGTGATCATACGAAACCTGTTGTTCCAGGTTTACAAGAAAATGAATTCAAAATCTTGCATACAGTTAAGGACAAATGAGACGATCAAAATCCAAATTACCTAATGCTGAGACATTAAAGTCAAATGATTTACTGTTGAAATATACAGTTAAAACTTGAAATGTACAGTAAAGGTAAAAATACACAGTAAAGGATATTCACAGAGGTCAAATTGTATCAGATGAAAGATCATAAGTGAACATCACATCTAGCGTAAAGATCAAACAGACAAGCAGCTTAAAAGGAAAAATATCAAAAACCAAAGCTAGCAGAACCTAAATAACAGGGACAGCAAAAAGCAGATCAATAGTTGTCTCTATCTTCTTGCATGAAGATTCTTCCTTTTCCTAGAATAAATCCTTAAACAGTTTAGGATTTTTTTTTTATTTTTGTATAAATAACTATGTTCTCGAGTTATCTAGGGGTTCATTATTCATTGGTCATTACTCACTATTCAGCTTTGAACATGGTTGCACCCTTGATGAGGCATTTCTAGACATTTGATGTACTTGACTTTTCTGGAACCTCAATACAAAGCAAAGGATACTGAATTGTGTTTTGCATAGTTTGTGTTTCATGTCAGTTTTTCCAGTATTGCTCATTATGTTTTTCTTCATATTCTTATGACTTTATAAAGATAATTAGGTAGGAATAATTGTGTTTCAATCTATTCCTATAAGCTTTCTGGAGTGATAATCATTAAAGAGAATGGATTAATGGACTGTCTATTTAATTAATCTCCTCTGAATCAATAAATTATCATCATCTTATTGTAAGCATAAGCATATTCTCTTGAACCTTCTGAACATTGGTCAGAGGTTTTCATACTTATGATTATGTAATTGTCTATCTGAGAATTGTGATAATCATATTATTTTTTGTTTTATGCTCACCACTATTCAAGCTTTATCACTGTGTGAAATTTTATGGCAGCCCTTTACTGAGATATTGATGTTATTCAAAGAGTTGGGTATATCAGTTCTATATTTGTTTTATTCATTGGTCTTCCAAATCAAAACAAAAACCTCCAAAACATTTATCTTAGATTGTTAAATTATGGTATGCTCTATGCTTAGAGAAATTTACTTTTCTTTCTTATTATTATTCATAGATTAGCAATCACATGTGCATAAGTAAATTGCGGATAGAACATTAAATGATCAACAGAAAACAAGCCAAGACAAGAGACACAAGATGTGATGGCTAGCCAGGGGAAAACTTCATAATGTGTGGGGAAACCCTTTGATAAAATCTTCTTTTATCTTCAATAATTCAGCAGAGAGAAATAGTACAATAAATTTGGCTTATATCAGCAATAGCAAACCCTAGATCAGCAGCATCAGCATTAGCGGCTTCATTATCAAAACTAGGGCAGTCGATATCTCGCAAACCAACCATCGGATCGACTTGATTCCACCACCAAAAGTTGCATCCTTCAGAGGACATCCAAATCAACCTACAGTGCAGTTCAGAAGAGGAGGTTTGATGGTCCACATTGGTCAAAGTTTGGATCTGCAGTTGCAGCTTCAGTTTCAGCAGCTTCCTTCCACATGTGTAAGAGGGAGACTCTTTTCTACGCAGTAGAGAAGACCCTCTTTTCTGCGCAGGAGAGAGAGAGAGGTGTGATGAGATGAGTGAGAAAAAATGAGGAAAATTCCTCCTGTATTTATATGCAAGGTTGATGTTTGAATAGATGCGACTGTTGGGCTTCTAAGCTTACATTAGTTGTAGGTCGACTTGATAATTATTCCATAATCAAAATAAATCATATCTCCATAAATACTTATCGGAATCGGATGATCTTTAGATCAATCCTACACCTCTCGATAAGAAGAATCTAATAAACATATTATCAGCCATGAATAAGATGACCCACATGGAGTTTGGCCCTAGTTTCCAATTTAACACTCCCTTTCAACTAGGGAGAACTCCATCTACAATTTGTTTGCCGGTCGCTACTATTCATCCATCAAATGCACTATCCTATACAGCTTGACCCCTACTTTGCTCTACTCTATCCTGCATGCTCTGCTCTGTTCTGCCTGTTCTGCTCTGATCTATTCTACCCTATTCTGATCTGCTCTACTCTACTCTTGTTCTGTTCTACTCTGCTTTTGTCCAAATTATGAAGAGGAAGAAATGATCAAGGATGTATCATACTGACTCAAAGTCAGCCTCAGAGTATGTACCACTGGTCTCAGACCAGTCTCAACCGACCCAAAGTCAACGTCATAGTGGGTACAACTCCTACCACTAGTCCCAGACCAGTATCATCCTCCACTGACTCAAATTCAGTCTCAGACTAGTCCCAGACTAGTCTCAACCGATTCGAATTCGGTGTCATAGTAGGTACCACTCCTACCACTGGTCCCAGACCAGTATCGTGGCCTCAGAGAGTGTACCATTGGTCCCAAACTAGTCTCAATCAACTTGAAGTCAGTGTCATAGTATGCACCACTCTCACTGGTCCCAGACCAGTACTGCACTGACACGAGGTCAGTCTCAGAGTATGTACCACTCATCCCAGACCAGTCTCAACCAACCCGAAGTCAGCGCCATAGTGGGTACAACTCCTACCTCTAGTCCCAAACCAGTATCATTGATCCCAAATCAATGAAGGTCATCCTAGCGTAGGGAGTATGGTAGATACAATGATGCATTCATCGGTACTACTATGGTCCCTAACTTCATTTCCCTGCTCATTGATCAGATGAGAGGTACTTCCCATGAGTCCCAGACTGCATGGGTAGGATGACTTGATAGGAGAACTTAATCAATCTCGTCCTCATAGGAGAATTAACCATCCTACTACACAATCGCCATGGAGAACACATCATCCAGGCCTCGCAGGAGAACTAATCATCTTGTTACATAATTGTCATGGAGAACACATCATCCAGACCTCACAGGAGAACCAATCATCCTGCTACATAATCGTCATGGGGTGTACATGTATACCACCACGGGATAATGAATCATCCAGTGATCATATGTCGCTCCAATAAGTACCCCACACCCCCCAAAGCTCCTAGAGCTTAATGCATCATACAGGACCCTCATCGGAGAGTCTTTGAACAACACCAATTTGTTCTCAGAAAGTCAGGAATTTTACTTCAGGGCTTTATCAGAATGTAGGCGACCTATTCATCTATACTGATATGTTGGAGCCTGGTAGCTCCCCGTTGCACCATATCTCGAATATAGTGGTACTTGATATCGATATGCTTGGAGCGATCATGAAATATGGGATTCTCTAACAAACGAATCCCACCCTGGTTGTCACATAGGATCATGGTGGTATCCAATGTAAATCCAAACAGTTCACTGAAGAGCTTTCGCAACCTGACTGCCTCACAGGAGGCCATGCTAGCAACAACATGATCTGCTTCGATGGTGCTCAAGGCCACCGACTTCTACCTCTTGTTCATCCAGGATATCGAAGTAGATCCCAGGGAGAATCAGTACCTAGAAGTGCTCTTACGGTTCTCCACATTACCTGCCCAACCAGCATCAATGTATCCAAGTAGTCTCACATCTCTGGCAGTGTATCTCAACCCATAAGTGATTGTGCCATGAAGGTATCTCAACAGATTCTTGGCATCAATCCAATGTATGTGGTGAGGTTCAACCATATGTTGACTCAACGTGTTGACTGTGAAGCATATATCTGGACAGGAGTCAGGTCTAGTAGCACTACCACTTAACTTCTTGAATTCAAGCTCCATCGGGGCAGTTAGAGGCTTGCAGTCTAACATACCAAATCTTTCCAATATCTTCGCCACATATTTTCCTTGAGATAGGAAAATTTCCCTTGGCTTCTGCCACACTTCAAGTCCTAGGAAATAGTGCATTGGTCCTAGGTCCTTCATTTCAAATTCAAAAGCCAACTACCTCTTACATTTGTGAATGAGAGGGTCTGCACCTGTTAGAAAGAGGTCATCCACATACAGCACCAGTATGAGAGGTTTGTCATATTCAACCTTAAAGTAAAGGTTAGGATTGACTTCACTCCTAGTGAATCTCAACTTCATCAAGTAGCTATCGATCCTTTCATACCATGCTCGGGGTGCTTGCTTCAACCCATAGAGAGCCTTCTTCAACCTGCATACATGAGAATTTTTATCATAAATCTCAAATCCTTCAGGTTACTCCACGTAGACATATTCTTTGATCAAACCATGCAAGAACGTGGTCTTGACATCCATCTGATGTAGGTTCCATCCTTGTGAAGCAGCAAGGGCTATGATCAAGTAGATGGTCATATATCTGGCAACAGGTGCAAATATCTCATCATAGTCTATACCTTCCTTCTGGGAGAAGCCACGAGCATAATACTTTTCTGTACTTCCATCTGTTGCATGCTTTATATTGTAAATCCATATAGAATTGACAATTGTCTTGTCCTGTGGTCTGGGAACTACTTTCCAGACATCATTCTTCATAATAGACTCATATTCTTCGGTCATAGCATCCTTCCATACTTGATTCTTGACAGCATATGAGAATGATGAAGGCTCATTTTGTATGATTGTGCTCATGATGGTCAAGTATCCCTGATACTTGTTAGGTTTCTTACTTTCATGGAAGGTTCCTTGAGGTGCAGCATGTCCTTTAGCATCATCAAGCAGCTCCCTAAGCCATGAAGGCCTCTTCCTAAAAGAGGAAGGCTTAGGTGGATAAATAGGATCCATGGGTTCCTCCACATCAGGCATTGTTACATCATCTACCCATAGAAACTTCGGAAGTCTTTGATCATGGAGTATGGCATGGACATCTTCCACAATCATATGGTTCTTCCTTTCTGCCACACCATTCTGCTCAGGAGTATGTGGTGTAGTAGTCTCCCCCTTAATGCAGCCTTAGATATGCTTGAGTGAACCAACTGTAATATATCGGAGGTCTTGATTTGGCTTGATGGGAATGGTCCCCTTTTGAGCTTTTCTTTGGCACATCCAGGACATACACCTTCTTTCTCTACTCGGAATTTGGGCATCCCTGTCACCATTTGTCTTACATCAGGTAGAGCTTTATAATGAAGGTTGGAAAACCTCTGATGCCAAAGTTCGGACTGAAGAGATGTGTCATAAGACATAATACCTAGCGGACTTCCACCAACCTGATATAGTGAATCAACACGAAACCCAAGAGTAAAGGCATCTTTAACATTACTTTTCCATATACGTACCTTGCCATCGCTAAAGGTTACCTTGTAGCCTTTGACTTCCCTTGCCGAGATGGACACCAGGTTCTTTTTGAGGTCAGGTGCATTTAATACATCCTGGAATTTCTAGCCTTCTTGAATGGTTGTCCTCTTCCTTGATTCCCAGCACTCCTCTTACCTTTGCTATTGAATTTGTCATTCCTTTTATTGCCATCAGAGGGATTTTGATCATCGTCCCGATGTGAATCCTCTCTATTAGGGCACTCCCTTGCATAATGACCTGCTTTATCGCAGATGTAACATCGTCCTTTTCTTCCACCCTTAGGTCCAGCCTTTCTTTTTTATTTAGTCCCGGAATTATTTATTTTCTTAGCATGAGAAGAAAAACAACAGGAGTACCTTTAGGCATGGGCATTTCTTACTCTTCTACCCTTGTTTCTTCTTGGATGCATCTAGCCATTAATTCCTCAAAACCTGGGATTACATTATTGTTCAGAAGAGTAGTCCTAAACACGTACCATTCGGATGGTAATCCTCCAAGAGTCGTGAGTGCCATTTCCCTATCAGTAATAGTCTCCCCAATATATAGGAGATCGCTCCTGATCTCGGTGATTCTTAAGAAGTATGCTTTCATAGTCTCATATTTACCCTTCTTAATTTCCTTCATCTTATTTCTAAGAAACAAAACTTGATTTGCATCATTAAGTTTAAATAAATTCACCAGTCTATCGTAGATTTCCTTGGAGGTGTTCAGGTCAGAGATGTAGGCCACCAAGTGCTTGTTAATTGAGTCCCAGATGATCTTCTTTGCTTTGACTTCTCTGATTTTCCATTTGTTCCTGGCAGCAACGGATGCATTTGGAGGCTCAACAATATTGCCTCTCACATGGTCCAACACTCCTTGATCTTCTAGGGTTAGATCGATAGACATCTTCCATCCGTGATAGTCAACTTTCTCACAGAGCTTGTCTTTGGCAGGAAAGAGTGTTGAGGACCCCATAGTTCTTTTAGGATAGCCTTGCCAATCTTCTATTTAGTGATTTCTCTTGCTCTTGCTCGGGCTTTGTCTTCACCTCAGCTTTGATACCATGTTAAATTATGGTATGTTCTATGCTTAGAGAAATCTACTTTTATTTCTTATTACTATTCATATATTAGCAATCACATGTGCATAAGTAAAGTTCAGATAGAACATTAAACGATCAACAGAAAACAAGCCAAGATAAGAGATACAAGATGTGTCGACTAGCCAAGGACAAACCCCACAATGTGTGGGGAGACCCTTTGATCAAATTTTCTTTTATCTTCAATAATTCAGCAGAAAGCAATAGTACAATAAATCTGATTTATATCAACAGTAGCAAACCCTATATCAGTAGCATCAGCATTAGCGGCTTCATCATAAAAACTAGGGCAGTCGACATCTCGCAAACCAACCGTCGAATCAGCTTGATTCCACCACCAAAAGTTGCATCCTTCAGAGGAGGTCCAGATGAACCTACAACGCAGCTCAGAAGAGGAGGTTTGATGGTCCACACTGGTCAAAGTTTGGATCTGCAGTTGCAACTTCAGTTTTAGCAACTTCCTTCCACATGTGTG
Source organism: Pinus taeda (assembly GCA_000404065.3). NCBI lineage: Eukaryota > Viridiplantae > Streptophyta > Pinopsida > Pinales > Pinaceae > Pinus > Pinus taeda. The sequence continues at coordinate 170,973 of APFE031248076.1, read as the reverse complement.
AGAGAGAGACTCTTTTCTGCGCAGTAGAGAAGACCCTCTTTTCTGCGCAGGAGAGAGAGAGAGATGTGATGAGACGAGTGAGAGAAAATGAGGAAAAGTCCTCCTGTATTTATACATAACGTTGTGTTTGAATAGATGCGATTGTTGGGCTTCTAAGCCTACATGAGTTGTAGATCAGCTTGATAATTATTCCATAATCAAAATAAATTCATATCTCCATAAATACTTATCGGAATCGGATGATCTTTAGATCAATCCTACACTTCTCAACGAGAGGAATCTAATAAACATATTATCAGCCATGAATAAGATGATCCAAATGGATTTTGTCCCTATTTGCCAAGTTAACATAGATGCTCTGGCATTGATAGCTGACCACTATTATCTCAGAGGTACAACATAAGTTTTGGGTCGTAGCATAGGTAGAGGCTCTACAGTTGAGTGCACAGAGGCCTGGAAGTTCACAACTGAGTGCACAGACCCCTGTAGCTGAGTGCATAGGGTGAGTCAAGTCTGTAATTATCTGGAAGTATCAACAAAGAAGAGTATTCTATCATTTCTGCGTCTTTATTTCCTATTTATGCGTCTAATATATTCGGTATGAATTTCACTTCTAATGCTTATATGGTATGCGAATGTGTATAATTGTATTGGTTAAGTAAATGCAAGTAAGAACATCTATTTACACAAAGCTAACTAAGATCTGTTAATAAGATAAGTAAGATACTTGACAATAACTACAAAAAAACAAAGTCTACAAAAGCACAAAGTTTTCAGTCGATAGAGGCAATAGTAGTCAGAGACTTTGATGATAAAGCCATCATTCTGATTTAGGTTCGAGTTTTTTTTGTTTTCTAGAGTTGTTAGAGCTACAACACTCGAGAGAAGTGTTGCATGCAAAACATTCCAAAGGTTCGATATCGAGATCTACTTGAATTCTTTTCTTGTTGAGAGAGTGTTGAAAATAGCAACAAGAAATGTTAAAAACAGAATCTAGACATTCCAATTTAATTTTTCCTTGAATTAAATTGTAATTATATTCTCATAGCAATTTGTAATAGTTAACTAGAGTGAGTTGACTTATTTAACTTAGGAATTTCGAGTTGGAAGTCTTTCTGAAGTCATGTATATGTTCTCCCTATAATATAGGGGTCCAAGATGAGTTAAATATGAGTAGTAATTAGTTAACTTAGTTTATTCAGTTAAGTCTAATTAAATTAGTTCCAAACTGTTTGAGGAAATAATAGTAAGTTAACAGTCAATTGATGCATTAGTGCACTCAACTAGTGCTACTCCAGTTAACTGAATATTCCCTCATCAGAAACTCATGCATGTCGATTCTGAGAAAGGCCCAGTCGAGACTAGAGTGCAAGGACGATGTACTATTTGTTTTATATTTTTTTGAGTTGCACTGATAGTGCATGCATTCAAGAACTGAGGAATTTCCCTTTAAATACGAGCTAATTCTCTCAACAATTGTAAAAGATAATTAGAAGCTTGGAGGCTTCGAAATTTGGCTAAGAATTGGCCAAAGGAAGTCATTAGGTGGAGGATAAGAAATACTTGTGCAGGTTAAGCTCAAGGTTGAGTAAAGCATATTGTATTTATCCAAATTACTTGACCAATGGCACATTGGAATAAAAACTTGGAGAGCTTGTGAAGAGGCTAAGCTATGGCCTTGAGCTTGCTTATGAGTTGGAGATTGAATTTTTTTAGTGTTGGGATTGTTCTAGAGAGAACAAGCATTGTAATATCATCTTGATTTTCCAAATTAATACAATATAGTAGTGGGGTTTTGAGTTGTGGCTTTCCCCGGATATTTATTGTGTTATGTGCCATTAATGTTCTTCCTTTTGTCGATTATTGTTTTGCTCGATCTTTATGTGATTCCACTGTAAAGAGTAGAAGTAGATTCTTGTCTCTTGTTTTAGTAGATTACATGAGATTGTGAATCTACAAGATTTTCTACAGTGCCTACCACACGTCTGCATCTTGGTCTGCCATGTGTCACCATCTGTATCTGCTATGTTATCACTACCACATCATCATACAACTTGTTATGTCAGTGTATGGACTTACCACATGTTGTCTTGAGGTGTTGCCATGTCATCGTATGGACCTTCCATGTCAACATCCATACAGTGCCACTAGGAACCTCCAGGTGCTGCCACATGGAAGCCTTATCCAACTTTTATTGTTTGCCCCAAACTTCAAAAGTGGCATAAGTTTTGCATACGAACTCTATTTGACATGATTCAAGTGGCATTGGAATCATCTCATCGAGCTCTTTGACATGTCATTATTTTCATCAATTTTTGAAAATTTTGCATTTGAGGCATTTTTGGATCTACTTAGATCTATAATACTCTTTATCCATTGGTTATGATGAACCCCATCTCCATGGTTCGATAGTCCTTCCAATGTCTTCTTGTGGGAATAAGCCACTAGACCCCCAACACTATATTGGCATTAAATAAATTAACCACATAGAAATTGTCAAGAAGCGAATAATTCCCCATCTTGAGCTTTGTTTATGGGATCTTCCTTGTGCATGTCAAGAGATGACCACCTACCATTTCAACTTCAAATCCCTCGAACCCTTTTGTAGCCAAACACCTTTTGGTTACCCGAGTTTCATCTCTGAAATTTTGGGTGAAATCCCCATCAATAAATAAGGATGGTGACTTATTGGCCCTACAATCCCCATCAATGAATAAGGATGGTGACTTATTGGCCCTACACAACCCCTCTAACTCTAAAAGTGTTATAGCTCGAAACACAAGAAAGTTTGGTTATAGTAACCCCCTTTGTCTACCTCTATAATGGTTCCTTGTCACTATTTTCATGCCCACCATCTGGCATGGCCTCTAGTTCATTTTCTTCTTCGTAGTCTAATAACACTTGTATATAGTGGACCTTACCTTTCCCCATGAATCTATGTCTTGATACCCATAGTTCCTTGCAGCTAAAGTAAATCTTTTTACTCCTTAATTGATCCCTGGTGTCTTCCACTTTTCCCTTACCCTAAGACAGTTTCTTCTCTTCGTCTTTCTCAGGAGGAGTGAAATTTATTGGGGCCCTTTTTGGAACTACATTCTCCATATCTCTTGTTTTGACTATTACATCCTACATTAGGTTTGGATTGAATGCTTTGACCCAACCACATAATGGTTTGGACAAACCTTCAAGGAACAACGTTAACAACCTCCTCTCAAATATATCTATAATAATCATCACAAACTTTTGAAATTATGAAATATAGGTGTTTGGAGTACCTGTTTTTCAAAGTTGTGCTAACTGCCTAAAATGTAGTTCATGATCTTTCCTGTCAAAGAGCTTGATCAATCTCTCTATAAATTCCAAGTAAGAAGTGATATTGGGGTGACCCAAAGTGGTCAATCCATGATACCACCATTCATGTGCCTCACCCTCCAAATGTAAGGTAGTGTATTGTATAGCCTTTAATTCTTCCATTGGGTTAAGTTGGATATAAGTATCCAACTTCTTGACCCAAGCATGGGTTGTTCAACTAAATGTGCCATCAAAGGAAGGAATATACATTTTCCTCACCCTTTTAGGAGTCTCATAATTCTACGCTCCTCGATTATGATCCTTGGGCTTGTTCCAATTCTTGATAGTGCAATAGTCATGAAGAGATGTAGTTGCATGAAATTCTTCCCCAAGCCCCTAATATTCCCTTATATAGTCAAAAAAATTCCTAATCTCACAATGGTTGAACTTGATTATTTGCTTGCTTCTCCAAAACTTTTGGTAGAAAAGGTCTAGGCGTGACTTTTTTGGGTGGTGGAGGGATAGGACTCGGAATATTGCTAATTTCTACATGATATCTTTATTGACTACTTAAGCCTCCTCTCTGTTTATTTGAGCCCCCTGCACCATTACCATTGGAGTTGGGTTGGTTTCCTTGGATGCTTACTATTGTCTGAACGAGAACCCACACTAAATCTTACTGTCATTTGTCCATCATCTATACCAAATCTTGTTTCCCCCTAGCTAAATCACTCAAGGCATGCATAATGCTTCCCCACAATTGATCTTCTCCATCATCCATTCTTACTTCTTCCTCCTCCGGTTCTCGATGGGGAAATTCCTTTCCTTTATTCTTTTTCCTGTATGTCATGAACTACTTGTCTTCTAGTTTCATAAATTGATATAAACCCTTAGGTTGGTAGGAGCACCAACTCATATATCACTGAAATATCCCCTTTATTAATTTATAATTTTCCTACCAAAAACTTCTTCAAAATATTTCCAGAAATAACTTTGCCAAAAATTTTATAAATTGCAACAATAAATTGGGAAACCACGAATTTATAAAATTTTGTAGAAAATTCCAAAGCCAAAAAACCAGCCAATTTTTATTAAAAAATATTGAGGAATATTTACATTAATTTATTTGAAAAAACTTGGTAGATTGTACACTAGAAAATAATTTGTCCCTCTCTTGGAATATTTTTTGCCTTGAAACCTTGACCATAATTACACTAGTAAATTGTGCTTGCTCCAACCAAACTTTCTCATATCAACTCGCTAATTATAATTCAATTCAACCTCCTTATTTCATCTTCCTCAAGCCTAGAATAATTCAACCCTCTTTCACTTGGACTCACTGTAATCGATCTTCCTAATGATGTAAATCAACCCTCCAAATGCCACCGCAATTTGACCTTTATTTAGGATAATTCGGCCCTTCAGATGCTACAACAATTTGACCTTCCTTTAGTGGTAACTCAACCATCCTAGTGAGGCTAGAAGTTTGTTCCCCCTTCAAAAGTATTTTTTCCCTCCTTAAAGATGGGGATCAACCTATAGACTTTATCCCTTCTTTATGATGCAAGTTGTTGCAAATTTGTTTCTCTTAACTCCTAGAAACTGCTATGATTTGATCATCCTTCCTTTGTGTTGAAGGCTCAAATTCTCTGCCTTAACATTATAAGGGAGACCACCCATTCGAGAACTTAAAGCAACTCCTTTTCCGTTTGGAATGGTGGTTCCAACTGGTTAAACTAGGTCCAAATACTTTCTCTCTATCTCTACTGGCTCAAAGTATGACTTTCAGCTACCAATAGACAAGAGACATAAGATCGACTCTTCTTGTTGATCAGGCAAGAAAGTGATCCTTAAGTTGATCTGGAGCTCAGTCAAGCCACAACTAAAGTTTGTCTCTTTGAAAAGAGGGCTTCTAGAAATATAATGATTAATTTAAATGCAAACTAATGCTAGAATGCAAGCAAAGGAAAGAAATCCTAAGCCTAAGAAAGATGTAGATCGAACCCAACCGAGAGCAAAGTAATTAAATGATTGAGATTTTAACATCTCTGGCTTAAGATGAATATATAGCTAATGAAATAGTTCAATTAACTAATCTTATAATTACCAAATATGTTTTTCAAAGATCTATTAACAATGAACGATGAACCAACAGTGTTAGGAAGTAGTTCACATAATTCCAATGGAAATTAAATCAGAATTAGATGACAGATTTCTGAGTAAATAGTTACTCAAAAATCTGATTTTAAGCATAAGAGCATAAGAGGAAATTAACAACAAATCTATGAAGCAAATTGAACTAAATAGTTAATTCAAAAAGACCTTCATCTTCACATTAAACAATAGTGCTCGATGCAAATTTGTCATTGAAAAAATGAAATTTGCATTAAAAATAATAATATTTAAAATACAAATTGATTTAAACCTGGTCTCTTGCTCTATTCCTTGAATTGATCTCCAACAATCTTTCTTAAAGCATAAACTATGTTGCTAAAAGCAAGCGCTGCAATAGTGCAAACTTTGCTTCTCATACACAGTTCAGAATGAAAAAAGACAAATCCCAATAATTCCCAGATCTGAGATTGATCCTCTCTACCGACAGCTTGAAAGCCCTATTATAATAGTGCTTTAAGAATTACAAAATTGCAGAAGAGAGCAACTCTTTGTACATTCTACAAACCACTATTTATAATTTTAACAAAATAAATTCCAAATAAGAGAGTTCTTGAAGAGTAATTCTACTCCAACAATTTTCATTGGTCCAAATTACTTTTCCCTCTTGTTGGAGCAATTCCATTGATTGAAATCTTCTATTTCTCATCTCTTCAATTGTTCTCCTCCCAAAACCAATCGAAATTTAATTAAAATAAAAAAAATACCTAATCTAGAAAATAAAACATCTTCCAATCAAAACCTAATTAAATAAATAAATAAAAGGAAATTTGAGCATTTCATTAATCCTTGGAAGGGTCCTATTGATCAAAGAAAACATAGTCAAATGAATTTGCACTCAACAAAAGCTATGAGCAAATGAAAATGCAAAAAATTAATTTTATTTAGAAATTCGGAGCTTGATTTTATGTTCAATTTTAGACTCATTAAATGGCCAAATCCGGTCATGCAACCACTTCATAAATATTCTCCATGATTTTATTATCCAACGAGCAGTGTTGGGTCTCATTTGGCCAAGTAAAACTCAACTTATGAGCTCCCAATGTTGAAGTGTCAAAACTGCCAGTATTGTGGCAAAAAATTTGTCTAAGCTAAAATTAAGAAATTTTAATTAAAATCTAATTCTAAATTAATTTACATTTATTTCTTAATTAATATTAATTTAATTATAATTACAAAATTAAATTAAATTAATTAGAAATTAATTATATAATAATTAAGCAAAATTTTAATTTAAAATTAAAATTGGTTAAGATTATAATTATATTATACTAAAATTATAATTAAATATATATAAATTATATAATTAAAAATTATAAATTATAATTACAAATCCCATATAATAAAACTCAACCCACTAGAAAATACTTGGCCATGAATCAAATCGAAATAAGAGGGGGGACTTCAATGAAGGAGTGGGAGTGGAAGTGGAAGATGACATATGGAGGAGGATGGGAGGCATAAGGAGACCTTACGTTAAATTTAAAATAGCCATTGTATAATTTGTTTATCAAATAACGGAAATATTTTAAGTGTTTTTAAATGTGTCAATCTAAAAATTTGATATTTTGATATCGGGACTTTTGAAAATATTAGAAATATTGGAAAAATTTGTATCAAGTTTTTTTTATCGGATTTCAAAACTTTTGAAATATTAGATATCGAGATTTTTTATCAAGATTTTTTTTTCATCGGGATTTTGTGAAGGAAGGGAGGAGGTGAGGTGAAGTGGGGTCCACTTGGAGTGGAACTCCTTCATTATAAACTACAGCCACTTTGATAATTAAAAATCCTACAAAATAAATTACAACCACCTTGGAATTTTGAGATTTCGGGTCTCGTAATTTATTTTAAAATTAGGAATTGGACTCAATTACCGAGATCTCAAAAACACATTTTTAATTTTTCTACATTTTGGTTGGGCAATTTTGTAAAACCGTCAGTAAAAAATGAAATAATTAGTAAAAATTAACTAAGAATTAATATTTACAATAAATTACTGATTTATTTACAAAAATTAAAATAATATACATTTTGTACATTTTCTAACTCATACGATAAAAATTATCAAACTTTGGATGAACACCATTTGCAAACCGTCAAACCAAATGAGATGAAACAAGTACCAATGAAAAGCTAGCAAAAACTTGAACTCAATGAAGAAGTCAAAATAGAAATCTGACGAAAAAAAAATGGCAATATTGTAAGACACTTAACCAACATAAAATATTAAAAAAATGATCTAGCAAAAAAATTATGGAAAGGGTCCCCATTGTTTGAAATAAACAAATCAAAAATGTGGGCGTTGGGTTTTCACTACAAGACTAGCGACACGCTAGGAAGAACCACTTATCTCTGGTTAAATATAATAAATTTCGATTTAGCTAAAGGTTAAAAATAATGGATTTCACGAAATTGTCTAATAGTAAAACATTTCCATCAGTCCCACATAAATAAATTAAACAATATGAGTTTGGAAAGATAAGTACTCAAAGCAAACTTGAGTAAAAAGTCATGAATCCAAATTTTGGGGAAAAAAATATTTTAAAATTACCTCGTATGAGAAATAAAAGAAGGTACATAGGATTTTTTTATAAAGCATATATCCATTGTTATGAATAATTTTTGACATCGCTTCGCTGCCAGCGAGCCTGAACAGTGCCCCGGCGAAGTTGTCTTTTATGCCATACAAGCTAAGCCTGCTTCCAGCAAGCATCCATAGCCCTGACGGGTTTACTTGTATTTCCCATACTTCCTCTTTTAATCACCCTTTTGATAAGCGTATTTGCAAGCTTTTAGTTTATGATCTACCTAAGTGAAAGAGGTGGGATGGTAATAAAGACTTATGTTAATGGATATAATACTTTGATAATGTTGACTCCAAATTATTTTCCCACGACTATCAATCACAGGGTTTTATGAAGTGGAAGGGAGAGAGGGATTCATTGAGTTAAACTCAAATCAGTTTTTTCCTTGAAAATGTGAACTATATTACTTATAAAGGATGTGCGTTCCTCCATTAAAAAGATTTAAATCAAAAGGGTTTTATGGTTCCATAAAGATATACCTTTAATGATAAATGAAATTCATTGAAATAAATAGAGTAAAGATTTTCCATGTATGTCAACCATTATTGGGTGAGGAAAAGGCCTTCCACATAAATAATGGCGAAGTCATCACAATCAAACCAAGACTGAAAGCATAAGGAAAAGAAATCCAAACTGAAGTAGAAAAAAAATCAACAAACTCTAAAAATGTAAAAAAGAAGAAAGTGAAAGTTGAAAGAAAATCCAAATTTAAAGAACCAACTGCAACAAGTTTTAACTATAAAATGTGTCTCAATAAACAAATAAAAGAAGAAAATCATATGTGTGTCTGTCTTATGTTGAGAATCCAGTGAATTTTATCTTGTGGAGTTATAAGAGATTAAGCTTTTGAATAGCAATGATGAGAGATAATAAGCTAAACAAGAAGTATTTGCCTCCTGCAAATTTTCTTGTTTCAAAGCAAAACTTGCATAAAAGCATCTCAACAATTTTCTGATAAGAGAAATTCTTAATAAACAAATTAAAGGTTCTAAAACTCCCCAATTTAGTTGATTCGATTAGGATCAATATTGCTTCTCCCAAAAACATGAAAGCAAACTAAATATAGGAGAATGACCTCCAAATCTGATCTAGTAAAGGTGTGAAAATTTTATGAAGAGCTACAAAAACAAAGTTTTATATCAACAAAAACTAAAAACAAAACTAAAAGTAAAAGTAAAGGAATAGAAATGACTAAAAGTGGGCATATGAAAACTTACCACTGGAGAATTTCGTTTAATACTACTTGGGAGATATCATTTTCTCCAACAAAAATAACCTATTTTTTTTAATTAGAATTAAAAGTATCAAGAAGTTGAATTTTCCGAAAACTTATTGACCCAAAATCATCATTTATTAAATCTGAACTAAGGCTAGCAGTAAAATAGAAGAAAACAATGTTTCATGTTCAAGGAATCTGAAGTAAACCAAATCCATCATAAAAGATAATGAAGATATGCTTATTTATGAATTGTAGCGACAATTGTTCTCTTTGTTTTTTTTTTTCCATTATGAATTTACTTCAGCCCCAAAATATTGAAATCAATTCAAAATCCCAAATAATGTAGCAATTATGTATATGAAGAGGACTTGAATTTTTATATGATAAGTATGGAGCGATATATCAAAAATTCAAATAAAAGAGAATTCAAACATGAATTAACTATGGTCCATTACCTTTACCTATTCCAAATTCCTTATCAACTGCTACATTACCATAGTGGTTTCTCAAGAGTGCCTTGAAAAACAAATGAAGATGCTCACTAAAAGATGGTTTAGATAATAAAATGTGCATCCAATAATGAGCCAAAGGCAAAAACGTAAACAAACCTCAGTTGATGAAATTTCTCATTAACCAAGCAGAATGTCGAGAAGAGTAAAAGAGGCCCATGTGCACATACTATGAAGAATGTATATCCCTAAAGTCACAAAGTCATCACAATGATAACATGAAAGTGGCATATATATACAAATATAATCAAACAAGACTTCATGTGAGCATAGTGGAATATCATAATGAATTTATCAAAGACCTGTGAAGATGCTTAACCCAATATTTTGAAGTTACAAGTTTCCGAGAGAATCAAAGTGAAAGGTAAGAGCTCCAGTTTTCCAAAAATTCTTAATGGGCAAAACACCGATAAACAAAGACTTTGCTTCATAATGTTTCTGGTGAAATTTGTTTTTGGATGTTTAATTAAAATTCACCTCTAATACAAGAAGTCCTGATATTTAAAATATTAAAGGGAATCAAGATCTTGGAACAAAAGTTTTTTGTAAGTTTTACAAACAAAACTTACTTTATTGATCATGTCCGATAATGAATGCTTTTTAAATGTATAATGTGGGAACATTGTCTTTTTCGTAAGAGTTTATAAATTAGTTTCGATGACTTTCATTCCGATAATAAGATAACTTGAAGTTTTATAAAAATAATTGCAAGAGCAATTACATTTACTTGTAAAATAAGCTTTCAAGGAAAGGAGTTCGAAATTTAATAAATATGAGAATAAATCAGGTGTCAAATATCTCGAAAACCTTTTTGAAGCTCAAATCAATTTACAAGACTTTGAGACCACAAGATTCCAGTGAATAGAGTGAAATAAGGGCTATTTCCTCTGCTATGTGTAATGGACGTGATAGTGGAGGAAAAGGAAATGTTGATCTAAGAGAGGTAAATCTCAGGATTTTTTTTAAATGCTTTTGATATAATACAAATCCAAGAGTCCAATAAGCCAAAAAGTCTGAAATTCTAAGGAAATATCTCGAAAAATCGAAAAGCGAAGGATCGGGATTCCAAAATTCACCAATTGGAGGCTCTGAGTCCCTTGGGGAGAAAGGAATATCACTAAAGGGAAAACAATATGAATGTGTGTGATGCAATGTTTCAAATCAACTCGACAATTGTAAGATATGGAATAGGCATAGATAAATTCATCGATAAGATCATTCGCTGCAAGAGTTTTGTGTGAATTTTCCTCTATTCATAATAAATTTGAGCAATGAAGAGCGTAATTGTTTCATTTCAGCTACATTGATGAGAGGCAAAATATTACTATTGACTCATATTTCTAAATGTAAAAATGTGAATTCACGTGGGTCTGCACAAATCAGCGTATCGAAATAAATATATCAGATAAATCACTTAGCTATACTTTAGAAAGTTACGATATATGAAACTTCCGATAAATCATATTTAAAGAAATAACGGATAATAAGCGGAGGCAGAAAGTAATACCGAAACTTTTATATTGTCGATAGTATATTGGGGATTTAAAGAGCAAGCATCCGATATGAAAGTCCTGATATAGGTTGAGGACGGGAATATCGAATATCAGAAGTGGTGGATAGCAGAAGCGCCAAGTATCAGAGGTTTTGAGATACCGAGAGTTTTGAGCATAGCACACTTTATAAGTTACGATATTTTTTAATGGCCTATATGCCAAGTGGAATTTGTGGGGTTGGAAGCTCTTAAAGTATTCAATTTAAAAGGAAGCGCCCAACTCAACTTTGTCTTTTAACAAAAAGCCTTTTTAATAATTATATTAACTATCGGGAATGTTTGATCGAAATATGATTTTATCGTAACTTTCTTATGAGGAGAGTTACGATATTATAATTATCCAATATGAATCTTCCGATAATGCATTAATCTAATACAAAAAGGTTTATCGAGGTTTTTAATGAATAGAAGCAAAACTAAAGAATACCCAAATTTCTAATGAAACAACAAATACTTCCCTGGACATGTTGCAGATTTTAAATGATTGACTGCTTCCTTATCTCAAGTCTCCAAAATCAAGCCAATGAAGACCTGCAAAAGAAACAGAATGAAAAGAAGAACTAAACTATGAAAAGAAAATTAACAACAAATGAAGATGAACTTGTTAATACGTAAGTGGAAGAATATTGATTGTAAGTTTACCTCATGAATCTTCAAGTTTGTTGGGTGTGGAGCCTGATTATCTTTTGTATTCAAAGGTTTCAGCCAGATGTATACCCCAGGAAGACTGTACACCCCTCCATGTGGGGGGGTGTGGCCGGGACTTATCCCCCCCCGTGGGGGTCCAGGGGCCAGCGGTCCCCAGGTGGGGTTTCGGGGGCAACGCCCCCGAAGCTAAAAATAGATGTAAAATTGCCTTGTAAAAGTCTAGTAATTTCTAGTCAATCTAGGCCGTTCATTAGGCGGATGATCTGATGCTAGAAGTTATGTTTAATCTATGGTTTTTTGCCCTAGAAGGCAACCCCTCACTATATATGAGGGAATTGTATTGCGTCTATGTATATCTGTATTCTTAGTGAGGAAGAGAGAGGAGATTAAGAGCGAAGAGGGTGTTACAGCGGATCTGTTATAGGTTGTATCTCTTCAGTTTGTTGGATATATAATAAAAGAAGGATTGGCTATTTCTCTGTGGACGTAACCCAAACTGGGTGAACCACGTATATGTGTGTCTCTCTTATTTTATGTGTTTTTTGTGTTTATATTTCTGCAATATTTTATGTCTTCCATTGCTCCGTCATATATAATTTTCTAACAAAGTTCTCCCATGCATTTCTCAAGATTCACATGCATGTTCAACATCATCTACTTATTCAATCTAAAATGCTAAGTAATAAAATTTCAAATTACATTCACCTCAAATTTACATCAGAAGACAAGACTGGTGAAAATCAGCTTTTTAGAAATACTCGTGAATCAAAAATTGCCAAGCCATAGCAATTCGTTGGAATTTCTTCATATATCATTAAAAAACATTTTTAACAATGTGATGAAGTTTTGTAAAAACAAGATAATCAAGTGCTTTCACAAGTGTGTATGATCTAACTATATAAGAACTTTGATATGTTCTAAGCCACTTTTCTAGAAAATGAAAGGGAACACCAAGGAAAAATCTTGGGCTCATTACTTGTTTATTGAAATTCTGAAATAATGAAATAGATGTAAACATAAGAGTAATTTAAATATAAATTAATTTATCTCTAATTCGAACTGAATGAAAAGAAACATGACTATGTATAATCATATTTCTAATGTAACCATGCAAGCATTTTATTCCCCGTATGTATGTACAAGTCACACATCAGTAACAAAAATAAAACTGCAACTAAATTATTAAAAGAAAAATTTAGCCTACTCTATACAATTAACAAATTTAGCAAAATAAAATTATTTACAAAATTCTTACCTTGAAATTCTTTCAACTAAATGTTTACAGGGTCATACAAAATAGTATGTATTTTAGTGAATGATTGGAATAAGTTCAAAGGAAGATGAGACATCATGTCAGGCTTGAATGATATATTTCTAATCATTGAAGTTCGATGAACATTGGCAAAGTAAAAAATGTTCTTGAGAAATGGGACTTCCATATATTTTTCCAAATGCACTGATAAAGTATGGACAAGTATTTAAAATATTTCTAGAAGTATTTCATTGTTCGTCAAAATGTAATGGTTCACTCTCAAGTGTCAAAATTTGTGAAGAATTCTTTTGAAAATAAAAAATAAATCGGCCAAACATGATCATCAAATAAAATTTTAAAATAAAAAGTATTTGATGTTCATGTTTGGAATCTTGAAAATGATTTTCATATATGCTTACTAATGCGCCTAATGGGTGTTGAAAATTTGAAAGTTCAAAATGCCAGTACAATGTGCTCTGAAATTTAAAAATGAAATTTGTAAGAAAAACAAATTCAAACTGAGGGAACGGAAAATGAAGCAAATTAAAATTTACATTAATGGTACAAGTAATGGTACAACATGGTTGGGACTCATTTGCAAAGATTTCTTTCCCACAATTATTAATAGAAATTATAAAGTTAAAGGCATTGCTTGCATTATTTTGAAATGAGAAGATTTCAAGCTTATGATCCAAAAGGATATTTATTCATCGTAGGAATTAAAAATTGGGATAGGTTCTTGAATACAAAAATTAATATAATGATTGAATGTTTGAAAATTAGAATGGACTAGAATAAATCCTTGATTAAAATTCTCTTTATCTTCAAAAATAGATTCACCTCAGGAATCAGATAAAACCATTTCTGAAGAGAAAAAAGGTTGAGCATTTTCATTTTCCAAGCCATCATCATAAGTAACTTGATAGGTTCTATTTTTCTCTGAATTAAATAAATCAAAACCAGACAAGTACTAACTACCAAATTAAGAGAATCTTCAGGTTTATTAATTGAATCACTGATTAATTTTCTCTACCAATTTTTAATAATTCATTATTAATATCAGTTCCTTTGTTTAAATTTGAATTTGAATTTAAAGGGACTATTGATTGATCATGAATTAAATTAATATTGTTAAAAATATCAGGGTAGAGAAAAAATAGTAGATGAAGATATATACCTGAAGGTTTCTCTATGCATAGATGATTTCTAATTTTCCAAAATAGACAATTCAAATTCTTCGAGTATTTGACCGATTTGCAAATTGTTGTTGAGCTGCTCCATCATTTGCAATTTATTATCAGCAGATTGTGAATTAATTTTAACAGTAGACTATATGTTGCCGACATTCTGTGGTTGATTTAATTGTTGTTGATTGTTGCTAATAGATAGTGCATTTCGTTGAAATTATTATTTATCATCATTATGTAAATTTGGAGCATTTCTAGCATAATGATTATCATTTGTTATTTCAATTTGCGAAGAATCGAAGTTGTCATTTTGAGCAAGTGTATCACTATCAACAAAGGTTATACTTTATGGTTCTTGATAGTTATCATAGGAGAGAGACAGTAAATGTCTGAACCATCCAATTAATTGGAATTGAGGAGGAAAACCTTTGGACCAAAATTGCATTAAAATTAATTTAAATCTAACATAAAACGTATCCAAAGCCTCACCTTGCATCCTACATAATTCTTCTAATTTATCACACACCTTTTCGTAATCATATTCCTAAAATGCGTGAAGGAAAATCTTTAAAAATTCATCCCAACTATGTACAGAGGTGACTAGAAGTGATAAGCACTAGTATTTGGCTTTTCCTATCAAAGTACCAGTGAAGATCTTGCAAACAATATCTTCTTCAATATTGAAATTATTGCAACTTAAGATAAATTGAAAGAGATGACTAAAATCATATGTATTACCATTGTATTTTACCTGAGACGGGATCCTAATTGCCTTTACTGGAGTGGTTTTTGGATGAGGTCCAATAAAGAAACTCCAAAGAAGTCTTTTACATGAGGTCATAGTAACAAAATAAGATTTATTCAAAGAAAACAATTTATCAGACCCTCCTAATGCTAAAAAAGTTGAAGGCTCGAAATTCTTTGCCTCAACATTATAAGGGAGACCATCTGGTCAGGAACTTAAAGCAACTCCTTTTCCGTTTGGAATGGTGGTTCCAACTGGTTAAACTAGGTCCAGTTACCTTCTCTCTATCTCTACTAGCTTAAAGTATGGCTTTAAACTACCAATAGAAAAGAGACATCAGATCGACTCTTCTTGTTGATCAGGCAAGAAAGTGATTCTTAAGTTGATATGAGGCTCAGCGAAGCTACAACAAAAGTTTTCCTCTTTGATAAGAGGACTTCTAGAAATGTAATGATTAATCTAAATGCAAAGAATGCAAGCAAAAGGAAAGAAATCATAAGCCTATCTCAATTAGGAAGATGTAGATCTAACCCAACCGAGAGCAAAGTAATTAAATGATTTGGATTTTAACATGTCTCGTTTAAGATGAATATATAGCTAATGAAATAGTTCAATCAACTAATATTATAATTACCAAATATGTTTTTCATAAATCTATTAACAATGAATGATGAACCAATAACATTAGGACGTAGTTCACATAATGTCAATGGTAATTAAATCAGAATTAGAAGACATATTTATGAGGAAATAGTTACTCAGAAATTTGACTTAAGCATAAGAGCATAAGACTAAAGTAACAACAAATCTATGAAGCTAATTGAACTAGATAGCTAATCCAAAAAAACCTTCATCTGCATATTAAACAATAGTGCTCAATGCAAATCTATCATTAAAAATAATAGTATTTAAAATACTCCCGGATCCGGGTGACATCCTGGCAATCAATGCTATTCTTGCAATTTAATTATCCCAGGTACAGCCACCTGCTTTGCAGCGTGGAGCCCCAGATTACATTCGATCGTGGGAGGAATGTTTTTATGACTGCAGGTTGGGGCAGGCCGGCGCCATTAATGCAGGACGAGGCCCGAAGCTGCCTATTGAGGGTTATATACATGGCGTTCCCTTTCGTTTTTTCCACTTCCAGTGTTCAAGCTTCTGGTTCTCAGTTTGGTTTTCAGCTATGTTGTGAAGGTGAGAACGCGCCCGTTTTCAGAGGTGAGATTCAAGCCTGTTCGGGTTTGAATTTGTAGCACCTCAATTTTACATGCGCGCTGCACAAAGGAACTCATTCGGTGGCTTGGGGTAAGTGGTTTATTAACTGCAATATCAGTTATATCTGCGTTGCTTCTCGGTCTCGAGCCTCTTTTGTTTGTTCTTACAAGCCTCCGGTTCATTTGGGGCATTCTTCTGGGTTTAGGCTCTGTTCCTTTGAGTTTTCTGTGTCTGTTGGTAATATGAAGCGCCCAGGGAAGCAGACTCGTTCGGGTGACCACCCTGGCAGTGGCAAGCGACCCTCAGTCAATCCTCGGCCCAACCCTGCGCTTTTTCCCATCAACCTCTCTTCCTCTCCTGAGGACCCTCCACCCAGCAATCCTCCTCGCAAGCCGATTCCTAACAGTGCCTTTCAATCCACCCATTTTAAATTCCAGAGCAACTTGAACAGGCCTTTGATTTCCGCCCAGATTACCATTCTCATGACAGAAGAAGAAAACCAGGTCGCCCCTCTCTCCTGCATTGTTCCCAATCCTTCTCACAGCAGTGAGCGCTCCTCGGCCGAGGATTCTCTGGGTATCAAGAGGGAGATTGAACCTATTCTGCAGGTCAATCTGCCCCCCATTATCCCTCCCCTGGTTGAATGTGATCAATTCGAAGTGGAGACTGATGCAGGAACCGCCGACAAGGTGAAGGAAGGCAAGGTGATGGAAGGCAAGGAGCCTCTCAGTCAGGATGACGTGTGTCAGGATGCCGAGGAGACACAGGGGGAAGCTGAGAAAAATGAATAACTTGCAGTGCGGTTTGCCTTTTTTGGTTCTTCGGTGGATGCTCAGGGAGCATTGCCCAGGCATTTTGGCCATGGCTCAGCTTGATAGCATCAACACCAGTTTTGGGTCTCTCATCGACGCGGCGTCTGTTCTTTTCCTGGACCCTTGCTACCAGTTCTGTTTTTTTGTTTCTCTTCTTGCCTATCATTCTCTGTATGCTTGTAAAGCCAATTTAATTGGTTGTATGTCTCTGATTCTCCCCGGTTCTTATAGTAATGGGGCAGTTTTGTAATGTTATTGGCTTTCGGGCTCCTGCCCTTGCAGCCGCCGACATATGTAAAAATATTTTGATTTCCAGTTAATAGAATTAGATGTTACAAAGAAAGAAAGAAAAAAAATATTTAAAATACAAATTGATTTAAGTCTCGTCTCTTCCTCTATTCCTTGAATTGATCTCCAACAATCTTTCTCAAAGCATAAACTCTGTTGCTAAAAGCAAGAGCTGTAATAGTGCAAACTTTGTCTCTCATACACAATTTAGAATGGAAAAAGACAAATCTCAATAATTCCCATATTTGAGATTGATCCTATGCTTATAGCCTAAAACCCCTATTACAATAGTGCTTTAAGAATTACAAAATTTCATAAAAGAGTCGCCCTTTGTACATTCTACAAACCACTATTTACAATTTACAAAATGAATTCCAAATAGGAGAGTTGTTGAAGAGTAATTCTACTCCAACAATTTTCATTGCTCCAAATTACTTTTCCCACTTGCTAGAGCAATTCCATTGATTTAAATCTTCTATTTCTCATCTCTTCAACTGTTCTCCTGCCAAAACCAATCAAAATTCAATTAAAATACAAATTAAAATTAAAAAATACCAAATCTGGAAAATAAAACATCTCCAATATATAATATATATATAATATAATATATAATATATATATAATAATTATCTATGAGCTTTTCATTAATCTTCCTAAAGATCTTATTAGTGAAAGAGAACATAATCGAATAAATTTTCACTCAACAGAGGCTGTGAGCAAATGAAAATGCATAAAATTAACTCAGAAAGTTAATTTTGTTTACAAATTCGGAGCTTAGTATTCCGCTGAATTTTAGACTCATTAAATGACCAAATATGGTCATTCAAACACTTCATAAATATTCTCCATGATTTTATCTATCCAACGCGCCGTCATGGGCTTCATTTAGCTAAGTAAAACTCAACTTATGAGCTCCCAAAGTTGAAGTGTCAAAATTGCGAGAATTCTAAAAAAATTGTTGCCTAAGTTAAAATTAAGAAAATTTTAATTAAAATCTAATCCTAAATAATTACAATATTTCTTAAATAATACTAATATAATTACAGTTACAAAATTAACTAATTAATTACAAACTAATTATAATATAATAAAACAAAATCTAATTAAAAATAAAATGGATTAAAAAATAATTAAAATTATAATAGTATTATATTAAAATTATAACCTAAATTATACTTAAAATATAATATATTATAATATTAACATAAATTATAATTACAAATCCCATATAACAAAACTCAACCCATTAAAACATATGTGGCCATGAATCAAATCAAAATAAAATGAGGAGGGGCTTTAATGGAGTGGGAATGGAGGATGACATATGGAGGAGGACGGGAGGCATAAGGAGACGTTATCTTAAATTTAAAATAGTCACCATATAATTTGTTCATCGGATAACATAACATTTTAAGTTTTTTTAAATGTGTCAATCTAAAAACGGGATATTTGATATTCCGATATCGGAACTTTTAAAAATATTGGAAATATCTCATTTCAGAAATATCGGAAAAAAAATGTTTCATGAGTTTTTATATCGGGTCTTTTTATCGAATAACAGGACTTTTGAAATATCGGGTGGGATTATTTTTTCCATTGAGATTTTTGTGAAGGAAGGGAGGAGGTGAGGTGAAGTGGGGTCCACTTTGAGTGGAATTCCTCCATTATAAACTACAACCACTTTGGTAACAAAATAAACTACAACTACTTTGGAAATTTGAGATTTCAGGCTTCGTAATTTCTTTTAAAATTAGGAATTGGAATCAATTACCGAGATCCTGAAAACACATAATTTTAATTTCTCTACAATTTGGTTGGGGGATTTTGTAGGAAAGCTAACACAAAGTCAAACTCAATGAAACAATAAAAATAGAAATCTAATGAAAATGAAAAATGGCAAAATTGTAGGACACTTAACCAACATAAAATATTAAAAAGGTGATTTAGCCAAAAAGTTATGGGAAGGGTCTCCATTATTTGAAACAAATAAGTCAAAAATGAGGGTGTTGAGTTTTCACTACAACAATTTGTTAAGTGCCAATGGAGAACCTGAATGGTTAGACTAGTTAGGGTGGATTTTTCACCACCGAAACTAAGTTCCCCTAGCTACGGTGGATAGTTGCACCACCGAAACTCGGCTCTACATAAGGTTTTCCCCCCACAAAATAAGCTACTTGAGCTCCAAGTTTAATTCTCAATTCGCCAACTCAATGTTTTCCTTGAGCTGCCTTCTTTCTTTTAATAATCATTTCCTCCTCGCATAATGCCATGGGAGGATGGAAATACAATGGTCACTTTATTTTTACCATCCTCCTATTTAATTATTTAATATTATTAAAATGTTTCGTTTTAACTATAATGTCATCTAGAAATTAAACCAACTAATCCCCTTTTTCTTCGACTATAGCCTACGGCGATCGAGATAGGCTGCTAAGGCGATCCCTTCTGTTATTATGGTTTAGAAAGGGACATTGCACTTTTGATGATGCAATCATGTCATCATCATCATCCTGTCCTAAGGAGACTACGATTTCTACTCCAAGCGAAACTTTGCAAATAGTAAAAAAAAATCTCATCAAGCATCCCAACTTTATGTGGAATGCTTTATTGCTATAGACTTATCTCTTATATGACATTAACAATGAGACCTTTAATTATCCAGTAGGTCATTGTGATTCTAAAATAATTAGTGTCATGGTTTGAGAGAAACTTAGGTCCCAAACCCAACCTTTCTCATTTGAAACTCTCGTCCTTTTCTTTTTGACAATCTTCTCCATCCCTCAATTTCAGCCTTTGACAAAATATGGGAATTTGGCATGGTAGAAGTTGGTAGTGCCTTGGCCCTCTTTTTTCACCTTGGTGACACAAAAAGGTGGTTTGGAGGTAGGGTCTCCCACTATGCAAGCTTTGACTAGTCTCTCAATTTGGCTCTTCCTATTCTCAACACCCAAACCTTCTTTTCCCTAAGTCATAAAGACTCTAGTGAGGATAGAGAGGAGAACAAGTGGGTGGATAGATAGTTCAAGAAGAGGCTTCAAAAGACACTATATATGGCTTCCAGTCCAAAACAAAGGGCTCACTTACATATCATTTAAGCATAACTAATATAGAATAATTCAGATGTTCATAGAAAATCTTTATGGAGTAAACTTGATAATAGACATTAGGAATTAGAAGAAAAATGCATTGCATCAAAGTCAACTTGGTTGGTGAGGAGTGCCAGTTATTGCATCATCTTCCTGTGCCATCCATGGGTGTTACACAACATTTTGTCACTATCCCTGTACTCCCCATTCGCCGATCCTGCAAGACTCTATAGTTAACCTTACATGCTTTCCCATCATGAAGAGATTGTCCTTATGTCCCTCTTCATGGGCAGAACATTTCCCTTTTGTGTCATTTCCCAAGAATCTTCCTTTTATCCCAGTTTACAAGACCGTCGCTAGTGCTCAATTCCTTCCTCGCGCCAATTTGCACGGTTTAAAACCAGGCCTAATGTCATACGATGCAAGTGAGCCCCTCATCACTTGCGTTGATCCTCTTTTGGAAAGTTTTTTAAATATGGAGTCGAAGCTTCTAGGTCTAGAAGCTTCGAAATGGAAGTCTGGTAAATGGTTGGGCTGGATAGAACCAGGGAATTCAGTTTGGGCTCCTTTCCCCTATTGATATGGAACAAACCCAAGAGATAAGGCCTCTCCCATAATAAGAGGAACCATCTCCCCTCCATCAAAGATATATAAACTCCTCCTTTTCCAAGCTGAACTAGTCTTTTTTGGAGCTTGAACAACTAGCAAGATATTTATAGCTTTTTTCTTTCTAGTTCATGTGTTTGATTTGGTTTGGAACTAAAGGGAAGAAGCCTTAAACTCCCATTGTTGAGGCTAACCATGATATGTTAGAAGTGGTGTTGGAACCTGGATGCGTCGGAGGAGACCTGCAACATCAAGGCTTTGGTTGTATCTCTTTCTGAGCTTTATATCAATACAACTAATGATTTATTTCCTACATTAAGTGTCATGTTACATTTAATGGCTTAAGATTCTTTGACTTTTTAAAAAAATTGAATGCGATTGTTTGCTATTATGTTTATTGTTGTCTCTTGTGTATTTGTTTCGGGTATTTGAAGGGGAAGAACTCAAAGGAAGCTGGAGCAAAGGAGCGACGTCATCATCAAGCAGAGTAGCATTCTAAGAGGTAGGCCCTCTTATTCGATTCTCGTTTAAGGAAGTTTTCATTAGGTTGTTCTGTTTGCGGCTAGACCCACTCTAGGGTTGGAGGGATCACCTTTGTCCGCGGAGGAGATTTACCATAACCACAAATTGGCAACTCTGCTGAGGATCCATCCCTCTCTTTTGATTGATTTCCATTTCGTGGTTTGTGTGAACTCTGGTTGTGTTGCCTTTTCCCTTTGGTTTTCTGTGCTTTGCCTGGTTTACTGCTTTAAGTCTGAAATTTACAGTGGCAAGTCTGGTTTTGGCCTTTGAATTTTTTTTTCTTGAAATCCTCAATCAACGCATTTAATTTTCTGATAGTCGGCCCGATCAGCGTGAACTGCTCTAAAACAATGTCTTCCCCATTATGGTGCTTGTTGTCAGTTAGGTAATCGCGCCGATTCCTGTAGGTGAAGATCAGGGTTTCTCCTTAATCATAACCAGTGTGTCTTGCCCTCTTAATTTCTGTCCCTTAGTCTTTTTTGCCTGTGTTCTCCCTGACTGGAAAGCTTCATTAGCTTGGTTTGTGTGCTTGTTTGGTTTGAGATTTCCCTACTTGATTGTTGAGTCTTTGGATGGTTTTGTGACACTAGGACATCTAGGTCGTTGTCCATTCAGTTGTTTGTGTGCTCAACAAGTCAAGTTGTTGGTTAGTTGCTCCATGCATTTCATTTTTAGTCCCTTTATTGCTTTGATTTCAATTGAACAAGTTTGAAAAGCGTCTTTTGTTCTTCTCTTGATTAAGCATCTCTTTTCGAGCATAGATTACATTGCCTATCTTGTTGTGGTTGGGTCTTTGCATCATAGGTTTAGAAAGCATTCTCTCTTTGTGCTTGGAATTTGATTGATGTTGATTATTTTGAAAAAAATTCAATGAAATGTTTGCGTAAAAATTCATTTTATCATTCCATTAAAAAGTATATCATTCTAGTTTGTTGAATCAATATGTTACATTAGCTAGCACCATTGAAAATTAGAGTTGCATCGTCATTTGCACTTGAAAAGAAATGAATTCTCTCTACTATTGAGAGGACTATTTGAAGTGAATTTGATAGGAAAGATAGGAAGTTGAAAGAACTTTCATTATTGTGTTTCAAAAGCGAAGCAATGAAAAGGTCATCTTGTTTTCAGTTGCTTGTTTGTTGCATTGATTGGTTTCTCTACTCACATTAGTGTAAACATTCATCGAATTGAAAGGGTTTTTTCTCATTTAACTGCATATAGGAGTTTTTTCAAGTCACATCGATAGGGCCTGAAAGCTGAGACATAATTTCAAGATAAACTTTAAAATGTATTCAATTAACCTAAGGAAGCATTGAAACTTAACACTCACATTTTGTGATCTAGGTTAGAGACGTGTTTCGACGTCTTTAAACCTAGCAGTTGTCATTCGCTTCGGCACTAGACAACGCTAGTACAGACTTGTGCTCCCCATATCGTCACGCATATAAAGGGAGACCCCACTAGGTTTGCAATCCTTTATCCATAGGAAGCCGAGTCTGTCGCCTTGTAAACATGATACCCCGAACAAAACATTTGGGAAGATTGTCTACTCGTACTTTTTAGTTCGTCAGGAGGTATTCTGCAGCTCACGGTTACCTGGTAATCCCTTTTGCCTAGATTATCCTTAGTAGCCATTTTGGCCTTTTTGACTCTTCAAATTTAAAAGATCATCGAGCACTTGTCCTTTCGAGCTCATTAACTTCGAAAGCGACTAGTATCACCTTTCACCCTTTTCTCAACTCTTAACTATAAAAAGGCAAAGTTTTGTTTCAGTGTCTTAAAATTAACTACCCACGAAATATTCTTGGTTAAAGTTGTCTTCCTTAGTGATTCGTTAGGGTCATTTCCAATGGCATCATTTCCAGAGTCTACCAGTCAAGGATTCTCCTCAGATGGGAATCCTAGTCCTTTTCCTTCTTTTGGAAACATTGGTGCTCCTTATATGGCAACGTTGTCCCTCCCTGGGTTAACCATTGGTTTACCTATCTGGTTATTTTCGACTTCAGTGGTCCCGAGTGTCACGACTCCTGCCCAGCGATCTCCTTCATTTGAGCCACATCACCTTGATTCTAAGGTTGACCTCTCACCTTCTTCCCCTATTTCTTTGCCCTCCTCTTCTACTTCACCTGGTGAAAGTTTGAAATCCAGTAACCAAGAGGCTAAGAAGAAGAAGATGAGGAAGAATAAGTCAGATAAGCAAAAGGCCAACCATGTGATTGTTACTCCAAATGCACCTCGCATATACAAACCTTTCGATCCTCCACGGAAGGTCATATTCCCTTGCAAGTTGTGTAAGGGTGACCATGTCCTTTGAGCCTATCCTGGCATTCCCATAGTCTTAGAGGTATGGTCTCAAGAACTGGATCAACCATCCCCATCGAACTCTGGAGATCATGTCGATGCTACACCCTTGGCTAGTGATGGTAAGAAGAAAGGAAAAATTAAATTCCCCTATAGGTTACGTGAAGGAGAGCATCTTCTTCACCTTTGTCCTCTTATGGATAAAGCTTCCAAAGTTTTGGAAAACCTTACAGCTCCTCAACCCCAACTTCCTGTTGGTTATCAGAGGCTTTCTTCTAACCCTCTCCTAGTTGGTAAAGAGATTGACTTGGATTCATCTCTTGACCATCCCGCTCTTCCTGAGCATGACTCTCTTGTGTCTATTCCCAACCAACCATTGGTCAAAAAGAGTGTCAACTTGGCTCTGCCTTCAATTGTTGACTCTGTTCCCAAAGAGAGTAGTGATGATCATACTGCTCATGTTCTTCTCATCTACTCAGATTCTCATGAATTGAAGAGTGACCCTCATGTCCCAGTTGTTCAGAATAGTCCTTCTCCTTCTCCTTCTCCTGCACGGCATGGGGGAAATAATATGATACCCCCACCAAGTAGTTATGTTGTTTCTTTTGATTGGAGTCAATTGACTGCATTCTGCCTTCCCTCTTATGTGCCTTTCTAGATCACAGTACAAGCCTATAATATGGTAGTACATGGCACTATATTAGATGAAGGTGCATATGTTAGTAGCATGTCTCCTACTACTTGGAAAGCTTTAGGTTCCCCACAGGTTGCGCTTGTCACCCAGAATCTGATGGCTTTCAATGGAGGAACCAATCAACCCTTAGGGATCCTTCCGAAGTTCCCTATTACTTTGGGAGGAAAGACCATCTATGTAGACGTGATGGTAGTCCAAGGTCCTTTAGATTTCAATCTTCTCCTTGGACGCGACTATATTTATGTCATGGGATCTCTTGTTTCTTCACTTTTTCATGTGGTTTTTTTTTCCAAATAAAGGGAGAATAGTGACCATTGATCAATTGTCATTCATTGGTCACCATGTGCCTCTTATGCAACCATCGCCCCCTATTGGTTCTTGTTTGCAAGCAGTGCCCTCCTAGCCATAGGTCAATTATGTGGCTACCCGTTATGTCTCCACATCTGTTGACGATCACATGGATGGTATAGTACATTATGTACTAGGGGTATTGGAACTCAATCTGTCATTGGTACCAGTTGACATGTATTCCTCCCAGAGCGTGGTCCTCCCGTCTAGTGAGGACCTCTTGGGAGCCTTGTTCTCGTATGGTCCATGAACAAATGTTCAAGCATAGTTCCTTGTCTTGTGTCAAGCTCGTTAAAAAATGAAACAAGGGATACAGAGCACAGTTTCTTGTCTTGTGTCAAGCTCCGTAAAAAATGAAACAATGAATGTGAGCATAGTTCCTTGTCTTATGTCAAGCTCATTAAAATATGAAACAAGGAATGTGAGTACAGTTCCTTCTCTTTTTTCGAGCTCATTAAAAAATGAAACAAGGGTCCGAGGATAGTTTCTTCCTGTATCTACCTCCTTAAAAAATGAAACAGTTATCCAAGGATAGTTCTATTACTGTGTCAACCTCATTAAAAAATGAAGCAACTCCCTTTTCCAAATCGAGTCTTTGATTAAGATCTTGTAAAATCCCAGTCAAATCTTTCCTAGATATCGAAAGTGAATCTTCACTCCATCCACCTCGCTGAATGAAATGAAGCTTGTGGGGCATGTACTTCGAATTGAGTCATTATGCTGGGGGCATGCAAACTATAACTCAAGCATAGTTTTGTGTTTCAAGCTTGTGTAAAAATGAAACCAAACTCAAGCATATTTTTTCGTTTCGAGGTTGTGTAAACATGAAACCAAATTCAAGCAAAGTTCCCCATGGTTCAAGCGTGTGTAAAAATGAACCCATGCCCGATTTACATCTCGTGGTTGTTGTTTTTATCAGCTAATTTATGCTAGATGAGACTTAGTTTTTTCATTCCATCGCCACCATTTCTTTGGTCGATCATATGCTTTCACTTGGTTGTTTTTCCTTTCCTTGAGGAACCGCAACGATGAGTGGTTGTACTAGCCAGCCTCTTGACCTCTTAGTTTTGAGCAGTTCCACCATAACCGAAACCAGTTGCTACCCTTTATACCACTCATTCCTCCAAGATGAGTCACCTTTAAGCTCTTTTCTGACTCGTAAAAAATGAAAAGATTGTCGAGTATTTTTCCCTTTTAGACTCGTTAAAGAAAATAAAACAGGGAGTCTGCTTTAAGGTCTTTTTAGACTCTTGAAACATGAAAATATTGCCAAGATCTTGTCGTTTTGAACTCGTTAAAGGTTGTGAAACATCATTTACCCAATATACACTTACACCTTTTTCAGGCTAGGATAAACTATTTACAAAAAAGGTACTCCTTGATTGACATGGTCAAGCAGTTCTCTCAAGTATTGTTTTCTACTTTTTTGAGCTCAAGAGACATAAATGTACAAAAAGGGACCTTTTGGAGTTTTCTTTTCCGTGTCTTTTTCAAACTCTCTAAACATAGAAAAGATACCGAGTTACACTTTTTTCAAACTCATTAAACTTAAACGACATTGAATTTGTCACCATGACGGACATGAGCTTCTCCTTCCTAGGGCTCATTAATCTTACTAGGTTGGATTCATCCGAAGGATGGACTTACAGTGTAAGCACATGTTATCCCCTTCAAGCTTGCAATTAAAAATAATTGGGTTACCCACAAGAAATGGTGGGGCAAAAATTGGAAATTCCATCAGTTGTGTCTGCAGCTCACTCTTGAACATGACACTTTATGATTCGTGTCGGGTTGGGATATCCTCACTTCATCATTGACTTTCCTGGGTTGGGCCTTTCATTTTTTGCCTTTCTATTTTATCTATACCACGTCATCATGACCTCTGATCATATGGATAAAAAAGCTGCGAAACTCCGGAGTCGTTTTGTTGATATGTTCAAGAGTTATCCTTATGTAGTTACACTCATTCCTGATTCTCTGTATCATTCAAAATCATTACATCCCTTTGTCTCGCATTGATGATGTGGGATACATCATGGCCCTCCTTCGACAAGGTCACTTCCTTTCGACTTCATCTCATTATCCAGGAAGTTGGCCGAGAGAATCCCTTCCAGTACCTTAGAGCTTGCATGCCCTAATGGCAAGTTCTTCACACTCGATGACAAGTTCACATCATTGGCTTTCGATCGGGTGATTTCACGGGTGTTCAAATTCAGTTCCTTTATTCACATTCCATGAATTGTATTGTTAATACCTTGAGAGCCATTATCATTATTGGTGGTTTCTCTCGCACTTGTTAACAGTTCGCATCATTGACCGGTAATCAAGCGACTTTCTAGCATGTTCGACTTCAACACACTTATTCACATGTTAGAATTTGTGCTTTGATCGGGTTGTGTTGGAGCGCAAGATCCTGGGCTCAGATTACAAAAGTCCAGGTTGCAAGATGATGTGACATGATCATGCTAATATACATGTCTCTTTTAGATGGATGGTTGCGACCATAAGGAGGATCGATATGATCCTCCTTATAGGATGGTTGTGACCATGCCTTGGATCCATTTACATGATCATTCTCTGGGTGGTTACGTCCAGACCACGATTCATGTATCATTTATCAAAGATTTCAGTGATGTATATGTATCTATGCTTTCTTGTAGGTTCTCTGACGACGGCCTCCGGTTCCACACATCTACTTGTAAAGCATTTCACCCCTCACTCTAGTTCAACCTTCACGCTTTAGGGGGCATCTGTTACACAACATTTTGTCACTATCCATGTACTCCCCATTCCTCGATCCTGGAGGACCTCTACAGTGAACCTTACATGTTTTCCATCATGAAGAAACTGTCCTTATGTCCCTCTTCATGGACAGAACGTTTCCCTTTTGCATCATTTCCCAAGAATCTTCCTTTTATCCCAGTTTACAAGACTGATGCTAGTGCTCAATTCCTTCCTCGCACTAATTTGCAGGTTTTAAAACCAGGCCTAGCGTCATATGGCGCAAGTGAGCCCCTCATCACTTACGTCAATCCTCTTTTGGCAAGTTTTTTAAATATGGAATCAAAGCTTCCAAGTCTAGAAGCTTTGTAACATAAGCATGGTAAATGGTTGGGATGGATAGAGCCAAGGAATTCAGTTTGGGCTCCTTTCCCCTATTCAGATGGAACAAACCCAAGAGATAAGGCCTCTCCCATAATAAGAGGAACCATCTCCCCTCCATAAAAGCTATATAAACTCCTCCTTTTCTAAGCTGAACTGGTCTTTTTTAGAGCTTGAATAACCAACAAGATATCTATAGCTTTTTGCTTTCTAGTTCATGTGTGTAAAGGGAGAATAGTGTGTTTGATTTGGTTTAGAACTAAAGGGAAGAAGCCTTATAATCCCATTGTTGAGGCTAACCATGAGATGTTAGAAGTGGTGTTGGAACCCGGATACATCAGAGGAGACCTGCAATGTCAAGGCTTTGGTTGTATCTCTTTCTGAGCTTTATATCAATACAACTAATGCTTTATTTCCTACATTGAGTGTCATGTTACATTTATTGGCTTAAGAATCCTTGACTTTTTAAGTAAATTGAATGTGATTGTATGTGATTGTTGTCTCTTGTGTATTTGTTTTAGGTATTTGAAGGAGAAGAACTCAAAGGAAGCTGGAGCAAAGGAGCGAGGTCATCATCAAGTGGAGTAGTGTTCTAAGAGGTATGCCCTCTTATTCAATTCTAATTTAAGGAAGTTTTCAATAGGTTGTTCTGTTTGCAGCTAGATCCACTCTAGGGCTAGAGGGATCACCTCTGTCCGCAGAGGAGATTTACCTACTCCACAATGGGGCTTGAACATGTAGGCCTGGGTGGTTTATTTATGTTGGGGCCAAAGATGTCATGCCATAGTTAACAAATGGAGAAATGAGATACATTTCATGTGGGTGACTTGCTTGAATATCCATAGTTTTACTCTACAGTGCCCGATATTCGTCCCAAACTTGTTGCAATCATTGTCCATGTTGAATTAAGATGCCCATTATAATCTCAACTTGTTTAGCCAATATAGTAAACCAAATTTGGAGAAAATGAGATGAGGTTTGTAGCTCCTCAATTGCACCCTTGTATTAACAGAGGGTCATTCTAAGCTCTTTGATTTCTATGTGAGCCATGGAAAGAATTCTAATAGAATGACCCCACACAGACAAAGGAGGGCCACCAATGATAGAGGAGAAGCAACATGAGTGAAGGGGGATTTGGAGTAACACCAACATAATCATAGCTTGGAGAAGCATACACCATTGATCTATAAACTACCAATGGTCCTCTTGGACCATAATGACCTTTCCCTTCAAATTTTAGCCCACTCTAAGCCATCATAAATCCATCGAATGAATAATTCCATCAAAATTTATAATATCCCACTATAAGTTGGGAGGAAGCATAGGAAGAGGAAGATGAAGGACAGGACATGTTGAATTATAGCAAGAAGACAAGGATTGTGTCATCCACATTACACATTGAAGTTATGGACTTGTCAATTGATTTTCAAAGAATTGATTCACGATTAGTGAGATGATCAATGGGAATAATTAGAGTTTATGTTGTTTGTTCATCTGTATATCGCCTATTTTGTCATGGATCACATTGTTTGCACATAGGTATACTTGTACATAATGCCACATCCAGGATGGAGTTTAGTGCCAATTGAATTCGATGAAGGATTGGACTCAACTTGGCATCTTGGAGGCTTAATCCTATTTGAAGATGATGGATTGTGTTTTGATTTTTCCAACGATGATTAATTTTTGGATAATTTTAGAGTTGACTAAATTAAATCCTTGTAATAATGCGTAAAATTTTACATGATTGTTGGAGACCAAGATTAGACTCTGTGAATAGGTGTACTTAGTATTGCATCTAGGGTTGCTAAGAACCACTCATATGCTTTCCGCCCCCAACCTTCCATTATTATTTTTGTAACAACCTTTTTTCTATAACACCCCGTGCATGTAAACCTAGTTATGTAATTGTACATACATTCATACATATATAGATATGTGTGTGTGTGTGTGAAAATAAATTGATGGTTGGCTAAAGGGAGGGACATATAGATCCAAAGCTCAGCGGTGGGCCACTATGTGCCTGTTAGGGTACCCATGGCATGTTTTTCGGTTGCTTGTGGTGTGTCAAGAACAAGCCCATACGACCATATTGGATTTTCTTACTCTCAACCTGACCAGTGACTGACCAACACTATTAGGCACTGAAGAAGATCGGATGGGGCAACATAGAAAGGGAACAATACCCATCCTTATATCCTCCTCAGGGATCGAGACAGTGGAACACTCGCCTTGGGAAGAAAACAAAAGATGAGAAAAAGCAGTGAAAAAGAACATGGCCGGGGGAGAATTGAAAAAGAGAGAGAAGTCATAGGATAGAGCGCAAATGAGAAAAGCCTTGTAGAAAGAGAGAGCGAGGTGTTGTTGGAGCTAATTGAAGCCTGGCCTATTATTCTTTGCATCTCTTTTATTTAGGCCACTTGATGGTGAGTGTAAGCTTGAATGGTCAAGGGAAAGCTCAAGATGCTTAAACTACTCGGTGCTTGTTGTTAGCTAATGAAACCCATGATAGGGCAATCTGATCATTGTGGTGCTTACTAAGAGAGATATAAAAGCACCTGTTTAGTGAACTACATACCCCTACAGTGATTGCTATGAAATAACAACTAAGGAACCACCTATATAATAGATTCAGTCTCCTGGAGCTGAGCAATGGCCATTTGAATCTTAGGTGAATCCCTGTGTTGTTGACACAAGAAGTGGGTGAGCCAATGTGGTGCTTATTGTTGGTGTGTAGTTATTAAACTACCAAGACAGTGGATTCCTTCTCCTGTAAGCCTTGGGTGTGAAATTCCCTAAACATGCAAACCCTCAAACTTTGGATCTAGCTTGAGGGTGGTCAGTTGTAAGAAAGATTGCAATGCAGTTGACCTATGGTTTGGTGGAGAGTTGAAGTCCCTCCTTCTATTGTCAACCATATTTAAATAGATAAATAAGTGTAAATTTCTTGTGTATATTGTCTTGTGGGTTGTGCTAATTATTTTTATTTGTGAATAATGCAATACTTTATTTGTGTTATAAACATAAATGGTTGTAAGAGCTGTGATGCTCACTGAGGTGGTCATGATGGAATGATGTCTTGCAAATTCATATTTTGTTGCATGCATGGATTGTGTTATTGATTATCTTAATCATGAAGAATGTATAGCCACGTGTTCATGGTTACATTGATGCACTATACTAATATGTAAATGAATGCATAAGTTCCATGTGTTTTTGTTGTTGTTACTTTGTTTAAATTTGGAGGGTGATACCTCAGGCCTTGGGCCACAACCCTAGATGGGCTTGCGTTAAGATTGTAAGCTATTGAAATTAGGCAAGGAGGTCATCCTCCTATTTACAGAAATTACCTAGAGACATATTTTTCTATAGTGAAGATCATGTTTCCAACACCAACAGACGTCAGAGTTGAAATCGCATATGAATGTTAGCAGGACGACACGAAGCAAGCACATGCCCAGTGAAAGCCTCATATGGACATGCTTTTTCATTAGCCACAGGCCACCGTAGTTGAGTTTAATAGAGGGGTAGTGGAGTTTAGACTCATTTTACATGGGTGAGAGACCTAGTGGTGGGGCCTCGAGGATACCCTGAGGCAGAACATGCTTTACTAGCCACCACTCACTGCTTACCGTTGAATTCCTGGAATAGTGCACATTATATCCTATATGAGTGCAATGGAGGGGATTAAATAATCCTATTATAGTTGAAGGTGGAACTAGGAGACTGCCATACCACTCACCAACCAATCTTATGATCAAGCTAAACGCCACCAGCAGTGAAACCACCAAGCAGTGTGACATTGATTTAACCGATGAGTCCCTTTTTTACTAACTAGTCAGAGTACTTGGAATCCATGTGGGTGCCA
The DNA here is from genome assembly GCA_000404065.3 of Pinus taeda. NCBI lineage: Eukaryota > Viridiplantae > Streptophyta > Pinopsida > Pinales > Pinaceae > Pinus > Pinus taeda. The sequence goes on along the minus strand of APFE031248076.1, from coordinate 138,968 downwards.
CATGGTCAACTTGATGATGTGGCCTTTTGTTTGTTAGACCAAACTTTATCTAAGCATAACTTTCAATCCAAGAGTCAGATTGAGGTATAATTTATATCACTAGGAAGCTCTTGATGAGATAAGCACAACAATGGCATTAAATGTCAATTCCGCAAACTTGTAAAAACAAGGTTTTTGCCAACACCATCTTCCTAACAAAACTTAGAGGTCAGGTAAGTTAGCATGTAACACCTCTCATAGCTTGAGGCGGTTCAAGGGGGTGGGAGGTGGTTATAATTATTTTTTAGTAACCAGAGCATAATATTATATTAATTAAAAAGAAGTTGCATCAAGGATAGCAATGGTATATAGAAAATGGTTCCAAGACAATATATTGACTAGACAAAACACTAAACATAATACTAAATCCTCTAGTAGCCTCTCCAAAAAGGAGTTACAGTAATTCCTACAAGTGAATTGTTTCACAAAATTTCCCAAAAGGTATATTGTATAAAAAAACATAAGCAAGATTCAAAACTATTCACTTTCTTGAGCTTCTTGTTCCTCAACATGGGGGAAGCTTGGTTCTTCAAATGCCAAGGAGAGAGCATCCATGTGTTGAGTGACAAAAAGATACCTGAGTTGGCTACATTTTGCTTACTGGGGAAGAATTTGCATGGCAATGACATTGTGGGAGGCATTTGCCTAATCAAGCTCAATTAGTTTGTTGGCTACTATGACTAGCACATTGTTGGTTAATTGGTTCACTCTCTTCTACCAATGCAACACATTTTTTATTTCCTTTATTGTTGGATTATTCGTTTCCAATTTATTAGACAATGATACACCAAAGAAATTCAAATGAACAATAGAGAGGGAAAGATAACCACATCAAGAGCAATTGAAATCAAGCTAAAATACAATTGTTTAGTTTGAAATTGAGAATCCAAAGAGTAGTGATGATTGTTGGAGACAAAATTATCCAAGTGGATATCGATGGCCACACACCTCTTCCATTGAATCAATAATTATCTATCTTCTTGGTAGTTTTTCTATGATTTTTCAGGTCCCAAACTTATGGGGTTGTTTTGAGGCCCTAAACAATTTTTTTTGTCATTTAGGGGACTAAGGGTTGCCTAGCCAATAGTTGTACTCCTCCAATTATTCTTTCGAATGAATTATTGTGTGCCCTGAACATAGGTTTGTATTCAAAAAGTTGTGACCTTAGAAAGTTGATGTACCAACTGACTACCTTGTGTCTCACAAACTTTTTGGTGTTTCATCTTCTGGGGTTCTTTCATTGTGTTAAAAATTCATTCTTTTGGCCTCTTGTGATAACCTTTTGTGAATGCATGTAGTCACCACCTCTCTCTTCAAAGATAACTATTGTCATTCTAGTCGGTTTGTGTTCTACAATATTATGTTATTTTATTTATTAATAGAAGTTGTGTTCTCACTATATTTATGTGTTCTTTGCTATATTTGTATGTGTTTGTGTTTATATTGTCTCTTGGATTGTTTCGATGACATAAAACAATCATAAAGGCATCCAATGAGGATCTTACGATCCTCCCACTTTAGGTTGGATACTGGCCTTCTCATACTACATGAGTATTCCTTATATTTGATGTAATTTATAAAGGTAAAAAAAATCTTACAATAATAAAAACCTGTAATTAATGATAGGCCACGTCAGTTCTTGAATTTTTAAAAGAAAGAAAACCATCGTGAGACATATATAATAAGAAGATTGTTTGAATCCAAACTCATCAATAACTATATGTGATTTTCAATTGTCTTATATTTGAAACCCTTTTAATGAGATAACACACATTAAACATATTAAATACTAAGTAATAGTGTGTGTTTACCTTAATAGTTTAATAAAGGGAAAACACGTAGAAACATTTTAAATACTAAGTAATAGCATGTATTTACTTTAGTATTTAATAAGAGGAAGACACTTTAAAAAGAAAACAAAACAAGAACAAAGGAAATACAATAACAAAAAGGAAAAAATAGTCTAATATTTAAAACATATTCCTTTAATGCATTCAATGAACCATATGGTATCATGTATGCAAATGTGATTCAATATAAACACAAGTGAATAGAATAGTATACAATAATTTCTTCTAAATAACGTGTCTTCAATAATACTTCTAATTGAATATTAAAACAAGAAAAATATAAGTGGTTAATTGCTTCAATGTCATGAAGATTCCATTGGTATCAAATTTTACATAAATCAGAAAATGAAAAGGGAAAATACAAACTCATTACAAGAGCAAACACATGCAGGAATTCTCACACCACTAATAATGAAAAACTAGGATTTTCATGTGACCTTGCTTCACATTAAAAGACCAGTCTTCAAATAACAATGCCCCTACCATTGCATAGGTCACAGGTTCAATCCTCACTTTACTCGTGCTCCATTCTTGGGGGCTAGGCAGTTGCACCTGGGGTTATAGTGGCAGTCGGCGGGTATTGACCTTGTATCACGCAAGTACGAGAACTGTTGTAGTTACCGATTCCTCCATTAAAAAATAATAATAATAATAATAATAATCAATAATAATAAAATAATAATAATAATAACTAAATAATAATAAAATAATAAGCCCCTGCCTCTACATCCAATGTTTTTTTATAGCCCGCCAACCTTTTTATATTTATTGGAGTCGGTTGCCTTTTTTTTGTAACTTCTATCTTAATAAAAATCTTAAATTAACACTAATTTACATTAATGGTTTGTTGCCAAATTAATCTAGCAAAAAGTCCTTATATTCCTTTTGTTGTAGTTTATTATTTATGCCCAGATCTCTTAAATCCTTCTCTAAGTAATCCTCCTGTTACATTTAAAATAATAAATATAAATAAAAATAATATATATAATATATATATAATATTATATATATATATATTATATATATATGGTTTCTTCATAGAGTGTTTAAAAACGAAATGAGTAAATTTAATTTAATTACCTCATTTTATTACATTAATGTCTTTCCAACCTAATTTGACGTAAATACGTCCTTATATTTCATGCAAAATAATTTGATTGCTTTCATGTTTTGTCCTACGGTAAATATTAGTAAAAAAAATTAAGTTAACCTATACGTGACAACCCTAGAATATGAAATACTATCTCATTTCAGTTAATTTTATTTTTTTAATTTAAAGAAATAAAAAGGGACCCCCGGTCGAGATGATATCCATGTCAAACGTGTGAGGGGTGTGGTCTATCTACCACCATCGTCACACAAAGAGAATGGGATTACATGGTGGGTCAAATAGCGTGGGAGCCATACCTCATTCATGGCATTTGCTTCCCAAAGGAGTAGGTTTTAATCACCCAGATTTTGGTTTAATGTTCCACTGTCTTGTTGGTTCGCTTGTCATGTTAATGTGGTTGTTGGCTTACTCTTTCTCAGAGCGCAAGAATTAGTGTAGGACAAGCTTCCAGACATTGGATTGCTCCATCAATTTAGTATTTTCCTCTATATGTTGGCTTTTTCATTCTTGCATGGAAAACTTTTTGTGTGTAAAATTGTTAGATCTCTAGGTTTTTGGAGGGGAAGGACCTGTAAGGACGTAAAGCTTAGAGTTGGGCAAGATATATGGAAAGTTAGAGCTCATCTATCTTGTGGGATCATTGCAGCGAGGTGGTTTTCAAAACTTGCAAGTTGGGGTTTCTCAAGCCATTCATTGCCTCCAACCCCTGTTTTGGTCCTCACCCTCAGTGATTGGACTATTTTGGTTCCCTATCATCATGCCCCCATGCCAATGTAGGAGGTGAAGCGATGGAGCAAGAAGCTCACATGCCCACACCCATGCACAACATGCTGCTAATTTATTCTATGAGAATGCTTCATATGATATTCAACACAGTCTTAACTAGGAAACATTGGATTTTATGCATGATAAGGATGCACAGTCCGACAAGAACATTTTGGAAAACATGGAATGGCTTCCAGATCCAAGGTATATTAAAGGTTGCCACTAGCATATGAAAACTTGATGGGGAAAGTAATGGAGGCATGCAATGATAGCAAGAACCAACTTACTATTAAGCTATGTCGAATTCAAGTAGAAAATTAGTAGTTACCCAAGGACTACCAAGCCATTTACATCAATTTGTCTCAAGGTCTTGTTTCGTCGAGACACTTGCGGCTCCAATTGAACTCTCTAACTCTCTTTGGTGGTCATATTTCATGTTTCTAGTGCCTTCTCTATCTTAATTATATTTTTTCTCTATCTTAATTATATTTTTTTTATTTCCTTTCCTCTTTGGCAACATTAAATTATGGTTAACTTTACCAGTTTTAGCTCTCATAGCTATTGAACTCTCAAAGGAAAAATATGTAAAAACCTTGTATTTGTTTGGAGAATAATTCTCTGGTTTCGTCATTGGTCTAGTTTCATCAGGTCAACCATAATGGAACTAGCTTGGTTGTATGTTTTCCTTGACAAAGCAATATAATTTAAAAAATAAATAAAAATGAAGCCAAGCCAACACTTAAAATATAATTCAATATTCCTATTACAATAATAAATAAATTCATAAAGAGATAATGCACATTTTATTACTATATTGGGTGGAGAAGGATATTCAAGCCTTAAAAACAATATGTGAATGCAATGTAATCCAATGGTCAATATTTACCTTGATCGACGGCGACAATTTACATCAGGTGAGAAACATATTCATGAGTTAACCACATGCTCTGATCCAATGGGGTTATATTGATCATGTGCTTTATGAAGTGGGGTCTCTCACGTGTATTTTGTGAAGTTTTCTAAAGTGATATTTCAAATTTATTTAGTACATGATTTTCAATACAAAGTATTATATATGGATTTGTCTAACGAGGTGGAGGAATTGCCCGGATGGTCAAAAATGTCGGAATCCGGGCAAAAAAATTCAAAAAATCTTGTAGAGACAGTGTTCGAATCGTGTTTTTGATAGTGGAAATAGATTCAACACCATCAAAAACGTCTAGGACACCTAAAATTTTGAAGTTTAACAATTATAACTTGGATTTACAAAAATCTTCGCAAGATTTTCTCTAAATATGACCGAAATTTCCATAACTTTCCGGGAAACTCCTCCACCCCATTAGACTACGCGATCATAGACTTGTGGGGGTAGCAGGCACTTTAGAGGAAGAACTACTGTCACCGAAAGTGGGGTCAAGAACCTTGATTGAAGTTCCTATATATGGTATGCCGAATTCACAGCCCCTTAGAGCAAATGCGGTAGGGGAATCCTCCAAATGACTCTTATTGTCTCCATGAATATCAGGGGCCTTAGCGTTGACCCCAAATTTCTAACGCTGAGAAACTTTTTCTACTCTTCTAGACCGGGAATAATACTTATACAAGAAACAATGCACAGCTGCAAGGCAACTATTTCCTACTTTAGGAAGATGCTACCAACATGGTATATGGTAGCTACAGAGGCTAAAGGGTTATCAGGAGGTTTAGCAACTCTTTGGGACCCCACTCGAATCAGGGCTAAAGCATACAAATGCTTTGCAGGGATCATCATTTCCACTTCCATCAGGGGCAAAAATTTCCCTATAAATGTTCTAATATTTATGCACCTTATAAAAACAGAGTTCCGTTCTGGGGAAAATTTTTCACCTCAAAAATTTTTGATATAGATCATTTGATAATTGCAGGCGACTTAAATATTACATTGACTCTGATGAATGTTGGGGACATTGTAGGAAAATGGACTCTCTTGCAGATAGCATTAAGATCGAACTCCTTAACAAGAACTTGGTGGATGTCGTCCTTGGGGAAATGAAGCCGACATGGACAAATGGCAGAACTGATAAGGCTTACATCGCGAAAAGGATCAACCGATTCCTAGTGCATATCAGTATTATAGACAGTTTGGGAATGCCTCATTCATCAGTGGAGAATGTATTAGTGTCCGATCATAGACCAATTTTGCTATCATGGCCGGAGAATGGCATCAAAAAGGGATTCCCATTCAAATTCAATCGCTCTCTCCTACAAGACCCAGCTTTCAATGGTCTTATCGAAAACGCATGGAAGGAGATGTCAGCAAATGGAATACTCCCCCCTTTCCTCACTTTTCGTGATAAGATGACTGCTTTGAGGAAGATTGTTAAGAATTGGGAAGTGGGAAAAAAGGAAAAAGATAAAAAGGAGCTGTTGTCTATCCAACAAGAATTGGATTCCATTCTGAAAGAAGCAAATGCAAACTCCCTCTCTTTCTCCATGAAATGTAGCATTCGAGAACTTGAAAGGAAAAAATTTGAGTTTTTAAAGCAAGAGGAATCCTTCTGGCGGCTTAAAAGCAGGGCAACATGGCTTCAAGAAGGAGATAAGAATACGAAGTTTTTTTCACAAGTTTGCAAGTGCAAGATGTGACAAAAACTGCATTTGGAAAATTACGAATGATAATGGAGACTCTTTTGTAACACAGAAAGACATTTCTAGGGAGGCTATAAACTATTTCAAGAATCAATACAACAGAAGGAATAATGTTGCCTTCTGCGATATTCTATGGGGTATTGAACTGGCCCCCCAAATGTTCGACGAAGATGAAAATGCGGCATTGTTTCAGCCAGTAACAGAAGAAGAGCTTCTTGGAATCCTGAAGTCTTTTAAGAAAGATAAGAGTCCTGGGCCGGATGGCTGGACTATTGAATTCCTCACTCATTTCTTTGATCTTATCAAGCATGATATCCTAAGGATGGTGGAAGTGTCGAGGATGTCTGGTAATATTCATCATATTACTTCTTCAACTCTGATCGTCCTTATCCCAAAAAAAGTGGATTCGATTTCGTTTAAGAACTACAGACCGATTTCTCTGTGCAATATATCTTTCAAGATTATCACGAAGATTATTGCCAAAAGAATTAAAGGAATTCTGGCTAACTATTTAACAAAGGATCAATATGCTTTCCTGAAAGGCCGGAACATCCTTGATGTTGTAGCCAATACACAGGAATGCCTCTCTTCTTTGTCTGCTCAACAAACTCCAACGGCCATCATGAAAATAGATTTGCAGAAGGCATTCAACTGCTTAGATTGGGGATTCTTGGAATGCCTGCTCACAAAGATCGGCCTCAAGTCAAAAAATATCCGATGGATAATGGCATGTATCGAGAATGTGAAATATGCGGTTATTGTTAACGGGTTTCCCACTCACTTCTTTCAAGCCGAGAGAGGCTTGCGACAGGGATGTCCTCTCTCGCCTCTCTTGTTCATCCTGGCCATGAATTATCTAAGTATCCATATCAACAAAGCAGTGGCTGAAGATAGATGTAAACCCATAAAGATATGCAGGCACATATTCTGTTCACACAATCTCTTCGTAGACGATGTTCTTTTATTTGCAATGCTTTATAGATCTTCGTGGATCTGTTTAAAAGGTATTCTAGACAGATTTCAAAGAGCTTTCGAACTCCTTATAAACAAAGCAAAATCTCTGCTATATCACAATGATGTCGACATGGAGACGGTGAACTGGATTTCTCAGCTCTTTGGTATAGAATCCAAATCGCTCAAGAAAGGCCTCAAATACCTTGGCTTCCACCTTAAAGCAAATGGTTACTCCAAAAATGACTGGCTCTAGTTGACAGAAAGACTTTTCAAAAAAATATCTGCATGGGAATACAGGAGCCTATCCTTGGCAGGCAGGGTCACACTTTCTCAAGCTGTTTTATTGCAGATGGCGGTTTACTGGGCTCATCTTTTCTTCCTTCCGGTAAGCATAATCCAAAAGATGACCTCGATCACGGCAAACTTCATTTGGGGCGGAAGTTCCGATCAAAGGAAATTTCACCTATCTAAAATGGACAGAATTTCATTGCCAAAGAATCTGGGGGGCTGGGGTCTAAAGGATTTGAGAATTTTTGGCAAGGCACTTTTGTGAAAATCGCTCTGGAGAGGGATTTTCGGGGACAGGCCATGGAGCGAGACTATTAAACAGAAATATCTGAAAGGTAAGTGCCTAGAATTTTGGTATAGAAATGATGCAATTGGAACCAAAAAAGGATCGGCTATTTGGCTTAGCTTCAGGAAAGTTGAGAAATTCTTTTTGTCAAAACTAAGATGGAGGATTCACTTTGGAAACATGCTTTTCATTGGTCGTGATCCTATCGCTTGTAGTCGTAGCTTCTATCTTCCAGAAGATATTTTATTTGTCCTACACAGAATTGGTGTTTTCACCTGGGACAAACTTATCTCGGATTGGTTGGGCCTTACTCCCATATGGAAGGATGCAAATGACATTGGTCTACCGGCTGAACTCTCTTCTACATGGAATGTGGTCAAAGCTTCTTTACAGGCAAGCGGGATTGTTCGCGGGGGACTAAATGACCACCTTATTTGGTTCATGTCAAATGCTTCTGCGCTAGCCAGAGTTAAAGACATCTACTCCGATTTCATCTGCTCAAAGGCTTTGAGCTCTGCCTTAATTTTCCCGATGGTTCTATGGAAAACAGGAAGCCCTCCTAGAATGATCTTTTTTGCTTGGCTGGTTTTCAATAACAGAAATCTGACATGGGATAATCTGAGGAAGAGAAATTGGCATGGTCCCAGCAGGTGTTCGTTGTGCGAGTCAGAAGAGGAGACTAATCTTCACATGTTTTTTCAATGCAACTCCTCACAGGAAATCTGGTATGAGCTTGCCATTTTATTTGATTTTCCTCACATTGTCTTTGCTTCTGTTCATGCAGCCTTTCAATGGTGGTGTACACAATGCGAATTGAGGCGCCCTCTTCTTGTCATCATGATTTGGTGTGCTTGGAAGTGGAGGAACCATAAAATCTTCAGAGATTCCAAGGTTCCCTATAAGTCCATTTTGCACTGTATCAGCTCAATTTTTGACTATGTTTCAAGCAAACAGGCCTAAAACTTTGGGCATAGCCACTGCTCTTTTCTTTTTATTATAATGATAAAGCATATGTATCCATGAGTACTGCCCCTCTTCATCTAGATTCATATGCTCTTTTTTCTCTATAGTCTCCATATTATGTTGTGCTATATGTCATTCATCTTATATGCTTCCTCTCAATGACGTCTTGATATGGAGCTGCTCAAATCATCCTTTTGTATCCAATTATGGTTTTTTATATTGACTTAATATAATCTATGATGCTTCTTCTTCTAAAAATATATATATCAAGAAGTGAGGAGAGATAAAATTTAACTTGAAAATTGAGATCTGATGGAAACCAACGATCAAGTTATTATTGATTAATAATGACAATTTTCATCGGGTCTTGACCCAATGGGAAATTCAAATGTGGATTGGACTTTCATGTGAATCAAGTAAATAATATTGTATGGGGTTTTATTAAAAAAAAAAAATGACTTTACATTATACACCAACATTATTCATATCAAGATATTTGAAAGTGAGAGTTTAATTTTGGAAAAATCTTTTTGACTAAATCCAAAGGTTAAACATTATGTAGATTCATGATAAAAATTCATATCAGGTGAAAAGTAGTGAGGATTTGAACCTTTAAGTTTTACCCATATTATTTAAATATTCACTTGCCTTTGTTAAGTTGGGAATGAATGTATGTTTGGTTATAAAAATTGACTTGATTTTGACCGGTATTTTCCTCAAGATTATGGTTTTATATAAATGTATATTATAATGTTAAGATATTATATATAATATATGTGAAAATGTGTTAAAAGAAAGGTATATATATCTGAACTAAGTATTTACCATAACTATTTTTTACTTAGGTTTATGAAAAGCTTTTTTTTTATAATGTATCTTTTTATCATAATTTCTCCTTTTTATCGGTATTATTAGTTAGTGATACATATTATGATGGTTAATGATATTTAATAGTGTAAATCATTTGGAATAATATCATCAGAATAATATCATCCTTACTTAACGTTAAACATATATGTTTATATATTAATACTTTATTTATAATATTTTTGTTTAATGAAACATGTATATAATAATATTCATATTAATATAGATTTCGGTTCATATGTAACATTAGTTAATATGGTTTAATATTGCCTATTACGGTTGAAGTTATTTAATTTTATTCAATGATTTTCTCTTTCATGTGGTTAGAATGTAGTCACTCTTTATATCATTGTTATGCTTCAATGATTCAAAGGGGGAGTAATTTTGATTAAATATTTTAAACAATTGAGATAGAGATTAACTTTGAGTGGTAGATTAGTATGGTGAAAGCTGGGTTTTAAGAGTCATAATAAGACTAGAGGCTACACGATAAGGGTCATATGCGGAATATAATTTGCAGAGATAACCATGTTTAAAGAGGATCATATTGGGCTACAACATTTTCATTTCCTTGCTTGCCTTTCATTACATTCCTTGTACAACTTAGATCACAAAACAAATATCATTAGGTGTTTTAAAAACCACATAAATAAAAATAATGTGATTTCTTTTTTGCTTTGCAACTCACCCATGAGGCCCTAACCCTATGTTCCTAAGGCCCGATGCAATACTAACACTAGTTGATTGGTTTGCAGAAGCCAATAGATCATTCCAAGCTTAACGTTTACAACTTTGCGGAGGAAACAACTCTTCATGGATCTATGAGATCATTGAACCTACGATCTATGATTGGCATTTGGAGGATTTCATCTATGCGTCTTTCCTCCTGGAAAGTAAGTCAGGATGGCACTAGAAGCGAATGCCTAGATCCCTCTACTAACTACAATGAAGAATGATGCTTTTAACTTGTTGGTATCCAATGGACCCAAAAACCAAAAATCTAAGCCCTCATGCTTTGTTAAAAATTTAGAGGAGATTCCAATAGTTGAAGTCTCTACCCCTCAGGCCCAAGGACTTTACAATTAGCATAGCAAGGCCTTGTTGGGTAGTTCATGGGGCTTTGCCCCTCTCCTCGTTTTGTGTGTCAATGGGTGGAGAAAAATTGGAAGCCCTTGATCAAAGGCGAGATCTCATCTTCCTTTTGTGGGAAAAGATTTTTCACTCTTTGAAAATAAGGTAGATCAAGACCTAATCTTCCAGACTGGGCCATACTTCATGGGGGCCCAAGGTCTATATCAGGATCAATGGAGCCTAAACTTTAACCTTGACAATGCTATCCCCTTAGTTGTCCTAGTATGGGTAAAGCTACCCTTCCTCCCTTTGCATTGTTGGAATGAAGCTACTTTCAGGAATATTGGAAACCCTCTTAGTAAGTACATTGATCGTGTCGAACCACATAAGGATTTATTATCCTATGCTCACGTTTTTGTAGAGGTGGACCTGAACAAAGGTTTTTTGATGACAATCAACCATAATATAGATATCTGGTCTCATATACAGGAAGTATATTATGACCAACTCCCTTTCAAGTTTAAAGCCTGTCACGAATATGGTCATTTCACTCGAAATTGCAAGAAAAAGCAAGAAGATTAACCCAATTAGAGTGAGGCTGAACATCAACGGTAACAAGCTAAAAGGAGAAGAGGTCTACCTCAACAACAAAATCCACACCTAAGCAAATCAACCCTTTAAGAAGAAAAGGGGAATGATCAATTTCCCAAGGGAGATATGGACCAAAAGACGAAGAAGGGACAAGTAAGTCTATAAACACTAGAAGTAAGGGAAATCGTTTTGAAGCATTAAACATGGAGTTTAAGGAGGGGGAAATCCTACAATCACATCCTCTCCCTACAGATGACGACTCACATAGAGATGAAAGAATGGAATAAATTGATAAAAACATGTCGCCTCTAGAAGATGACCAGGAACAATTGAATCCTGAAATCCCCTCAGTAATGGAAGATGAATTCCTCTCCCCACGAGGCACTAAAGTAGGGTCACTCATCACCAATTTTGCAGAAGAAGAAAAAAAAAATTGAGAAAGAAGGGGAACAAGAGCGACATCAAAGTAGAGTTGGAAGGAAAACAAATTGGGAAACTAGACAGGAGAAGACAGAAAAGGAAAAGGAATTAGGCCTTCAAACAGTCTTGGAACCTCAAATACAAGGAACCAATAGCACAAGGAAAGGAATAAGTGTCACCCCATCCCAAAGGGAAACCCATACCAACAGTAAATGATGAAAATTATCTCCTATAATTATATTGGCTTAGGGTCGAAGAAACAAATGGCAAAGGTAAAATCCCTAATAAAAATCAAGGGAGGCCTTTATTGGCCCTACTCTAGGAAATAAAAATGGATGAAACTTGAGCTCCTCCAAAGACAACATAGGATGTGGACAGGAAGCAAGATAGCATTAACCAACTCAAGAGGACCCTCTAGAGGACTTTTCACATTGTGGAATCCTAATATATTCAACTACTCAGTCAATCCTTAACCCTTTATTAGAAAACAACACAATTTCTCCATATCTTCCTTCCAATCAGGTATGTTCAGTCATAAATGTTTATATGCATGTTCAATTTCGAGAAAAGCAAGCTTGTTGGGCTTCTTTAACGCTTTTGGAAGATACCCTCTATAACTCCAAGTGTATTTTGGGAGGGAACTTTAACACCAACTTTCACAAGTTGGGAAAACATGGGGGAAATCAAATCTCAGATCAATACAAGAAAATATGGAAGACCTCATATAGAAACTTAAGCTTCTAGATATAAATCTTGTTACCCAAAAATACATGTGGAACAACAGATAGACCAGACCCAGGTACATTGTTGCACAATTGGATAGATTTATAATATCATGCTCCTTTCTGAAGCATGATATTATTCCCCTTGCCTTAATTTATTGGATATTATTGCTTCATTCTTGGCTTTTGGCATATTTGTGAAAGACCTTTGTGTTCTTATCTCCTGCTTGGAGCCAAACACTTTGCTATTTTAGCTGCCACATTTCTACCTCTTCTTTCAACAATTTGTGATATTTTGTGAAAGTTTCTTTTATCTTTTTGGAATAGAACGTTTGTTATTGGACCCTCTTCCATTGTATACTGTATATCTACCATTTTTCATCATAGTTTGTTATAGTCTCGCGTCACTCTGTCTTTGAATCTTTAGCCCATATCTTGAGCCTCTTTTTTAACTTTTTATTTTTTTTGTTCTTGAATCTGAATGGGGCTTCATGTAATCCACTCTTTCCAAGTTGTGGCCACAATATCTAGGAATCCTAGTTTCTAGATCCATATTTGGTTGAACTTGAAAGGTAGGAGATTGTAATTTATACTACCCGTGAGTTCCAACTCAATTAGTCAATGGTCTGAGCCACTCCATGAGAGGATGCGAGATTGAACTGTGATTCGTTGAGTCAAAAAGGAGCATGATATTATAAATCTATCCAATTGTGCAACAATGTACCCGGGTCTGGTCTGTTTGTTGTTCCACGTGTATTTTTGGGCAACAAGATTTATATCTAGAAGCTTAAGTTTTTGTATGAGGTCTTCCATATTTTCTTGTACTAATCTCAGGTTTGATTTCCCCTATGTTTTCCCAACTTGTGAAATTTGGTGTTAAAGTCCCTTCCCAAAATAGACTTGGAATTATAGAGGGTATCTTCCAAAAGCGTTAAAGAAGCCCAATGTTGGCTCTAAATTGCGGATGCAAATTAGAGTTTAATTTAATGTCAACCCGGGAAGGTAAACTTAGAAGTGCCTATTTAAAATATATAGATCTAGAAAGATTCCTAATTTGTCGGAGATCTTATGGTTCCCTTACAAGAACACATGAATTTTAAGATTTCTTCCAACAATTAGAATATCTAACAGAACTTAAAAGCTGAAATGAAATAAAAACATAAATTAAATTATACCTAAAATAAGCATGCAAGTGAGGCCATGGGGGCCTCCATAACTCCACAAGCACACCACTTCAAAGGGGACTCAAATGTAGAAGCAACAAAATCAAAGTATGAGTCTTTATTTCAAAATCTCCATCATGATGTACAAACCAACTTTTTAAGATTACAAATGAAGGAGATTGTACTCCTGTTTATACAATGGAATGGGATAACAAACTCATAATGATGATCCACTAATCTCTCTTTTAGTTCCATACATCTCTCAACCATCTAGACACATAACCCCCTTTTGTCCTTGATCTTCTCCATGAGGTTTATCTTCTTAAATTCGAATTTGATCCTTCAAGGCCACATAAAGGTGTCTTGGAAGCTTCCTTGGAACCTACACATGTCACAAAAACAATCCACTTTCCATATACGAAGTAGAATATATTATTTTCTAATATTTAATCAAGAATTTCTCTAAAAAATGCTTAAAAATAAATAATATTTGGAAAATATAAATGATACCCATTAATGTTGAATAGTAGGGAAAATGGAGTGACAAGGTGGTGAATAGTGAGTGATATAATGGAAGCATAGGTGAAAAATGTATGGTAATGAGTGATATTTGTATGACATTTTTGGAGCCCAACATACTCCCCAACTGAAGCTCTTACATGTCCTCATGCAAGCTACTACAATGACTTATTTGATTTGATTATTAGATGAGCTTCCTTTTACAAGATGTTTGGTTCTTGTGTAACGAACATCTTTCAATCATGGACTTCCTTTTAACTTTGCAAATCTTCGGATAACTTTTATTTGTTTGCAAAACATTTATATATTTTAATGATTGGTTCTTGTGTTACAATCATTATTTACTTTGTTCAGATCTCTTTTTAATGATTGGTTCTTGTGTTTATAATCATTATTTACTTTGTTGAGATCTCTTTTTAATGATTGGTTCTTGTGTTTATAATCATTATTTACTTTGTTGAGATCTCTTTTTAATGATTGGCTCTTCTGTTTACAATCATTATTTACTTTGTTGAGATCAATCATATGCTCATCATTTTGTAGTAGTTTTTATTGGGAGAAGATTATGTGGGTTAAGATGTAATATGAATGAGGGAAAAAATGAAGTGTGAAATTCCGCCCTCCCCAACTCATGGTTTTTTGCAATTTTTAATGAGAAAGGAAATAGTTAAATAGTGGAATATTTTCCAAATATCATCATTTTAGCATCTAAAAAGAATTTCAAGATTAAAGGTTAGAAAACATCATACCTTACTTACCTAAGGAAGTGGATGAATCATGCATGTTTCGCTGCTACAATTCTGATCTGAAGCTTCTTCTTCAAGTTGTGGATGAAAGATGGATCTGTATTATCGTATCGACTGCTGGATCCTCTGCTACTAGATGATGAATCTGAGGAGTCTGCTGAACATGGCTGAAAGTCGTATCTGCTGCTGGATGATGAATCTGATGAGTCTGCTGAATATGGCTGAAAATCTATAAGGCTTGGAAGGTATACAAAATATATAAGTTACATTTTCCTCCCCCCAACCTTATTTATTGACTTGTCCTCAAGTAATAACAAACTGAAAAGCAATGAAAGGAAATCTGCTTCATTTGCTACAAAATATAGGTCGTCAAGTCTTCAACGCTCGATGGCATAAATCTTACTATGTGAATAAATGTGTCGGTGTCGAACATAGCAAGAATTTGTTGACTTAGTGGCCATTAATGAATGTCCCTAGCCAACACAAGAGCTCCCACCATTGATTCCAATGGGAGTCAGGATGCCTAACACATCTTTGTAGGTACGAATAAATTTGTCGTGGTTGATTCACCTACAAGATCCAATGAACAAGGGATATTAATGTACTCCCATTGTTCATTAGAAAGAGTACTTGCCGTTAAGGCATGCAAGCCTCTAGGTGTTTTTACAAAGTTAATTAGACTCTAGGACTTTGACACAATGATATCAATAGAAGCAAGGTTTTATTTGCGGAAATGAAGGGGAATGGTAATGACATGGGAAATGGCAATAAGCTTGTAAGGAATGGATGTAAGAAAATGCATGGTGTATGAATAATAACTCTTGCTGTGAAAAATGGAAATGGAATTGTCATGCTGTATGGATGTACAATTGGGGGATTCAAAATCTTTTTCAGAAAGGGAGATGGAAGGTAGTGGTTGTCGAGATGGATTTGTCGTCAGAATTTTTCATGAATTTAGTCTTTGGAAGACTAATGGACGTCATAATGTAATCTCCGGAATGATCACTTTGTTATCCTGTAACCTATGAAAAAAACTTGGCAGAAAGAAAACATAAGTTTGTTCAAGAAGAATTGCGCAGGTCCTTCATGATTCTTACGCAAAA
>APFE031248076.1:79835-111277 GCA_000404065.3 Pinus taeda | reverse complement strand
TGAGTGATATAATGGAAGCATAGGTGAAAAATGTATGGTAATGAGTGATATTTGTATGACATTTTTGGAGCCCAACACCCAACAAGCCTGCTTTTCTCGAAATTGAACATGCATATAAACATTTATGACTGAACATACCTCATTGGAAATAAGATATGCAGAAATTGTGTTGTTCTCTAATAAAGAGTTAAGGATTGACTGAGTAGTTGAAGATATTAGGGATTCCACAATGTGAAAATTCCTCTAGAGGGTCCTCTTAAGCTAGTTAATGCTATCTTGCTTCCTGTCCACATCCTATGTTGTCTTTGGAGGAGCTCAAGTTTCATCCATTTTTATTTCCTAGAGCAGGGCCAATAAAGGCCTCCCTTTTTTTTTATTAGGGATTTTACCTTTCTCATTTGTTTCTTCGACCCCAAGCCCATATAATTATAGGAGATAATTTTCATCATTTACTGTCGGTGTGGGTTTCCCCTTGGGATGGGGTGGCACTTATTCCTTTCCCCCATGCTTTTGGTTCCTTGTATTTGAGGTTCCAAGATTGTTTGAAGGCCTAATTCCTTTTCCTTTTCTGTCTTCTCCTATCTAGTTTCCCAATTTGTTTTCCTTCCAACAGCTCAAACCATTGACAAATTGAGTTGGAACTCACGGGGAGTATAAATTATGGTCTCCTACCTTTCAAGTTCAACCAAATATGGATCCAGAAACTAGGATTCCTAGATATTGTGGCCTCAACTTGGAAAGAGTGGGTTACATGAAGCCCCATTCAGATTTAGGAACAAAAAATTAAATAGTTAAAAAAGAGGCTCAAGATATGGGCTAACGATTCAAAGACAAAGTGACGTGAGACTTAACAAACTATGATGAAAAATGGTAGATATACAGTCTACAATGGAAGAGGGTCCAATAACAAATGATCTATTCCAAAAAGACAAGAAACTTTCACAAAATATCACAAATTGTTGAAAGAAGAGGTAGAAATGTGGCAGCTAAAATAGAAAAGTGTTTGGCTCCAAGCAGGAGATAAGAACACAGAGATCTTTCACAAATATGCCAAAAGCACAAAATGAAGGAATAATATCCAATAAATTAAGGTAAGGGGAATCCGAGTTAAAGATTTATAACAAATTAAAGAAGAAGCAGTATGTCATTTCCATACACTATACAGTCAATCTGAGGCCAACTAAGTTGACACTAAATCCTATCCGTTGGATCATGTTCTCGAGCTCATTTTAGAAAAAACTAATCAATGGCTAACGAGGCCTCCTTAGGAGGATGAAATTAAGAATGTAGTGTTCTCCTTTAATCTAGACAAAGCCCTATGACCGAATGGCTTTTGGTTACATTTCTACCAAATCTTCTGGGAAGTAATTAAATCAGACTTGTCTCAATTGGTGGGATATTGTTTAAAACATAAATGCATTAGTGGATGATTAAATACCTCTTTCATGGCTTTAATTCCTAAAGAATCTCACCTGTCTTCATTTTCCCGCTTTCGACCAATATCTCTATGTAATGTATCTTGCAAGGTAATCTTCAAAATACTTGTTGATAGACTCGAGAAAATCCTCCTATAAATTATCTTTAAAAACCAAGGTGGATTCGTCCCCTAAAGATATATTTTGGATAACATTGTCTTGGTACAAGAAGCGATTGATTCTAGCCATAGGCGTGGGGACAAAGGCATAATAATCAAGTTAGGTATGGAAAATGCATTTGATCAGGTTTAGCACAAATTTCTTCTAAAGGCGATGGCTAAATTTAGATTTGAAAGCGAAGTTTATCCAATGGGTGAACTTGTGTATCAACTCTATGTGGATAACTCCACTTGTTAATGGAAAGGTGGCTAGAATTTTTAAAGTGTCCAGAAGTCTCAGACAAGCATTTCAATCATCTCCCTTTCTATACATTATTATGGCTTATACTCTCAACCGCATGCTAAAATATGAGAGAAGGATTAGGATCCTTTCAGGTATATTATTTGTAAGAGAGGTTAAAAGCATTAATAATTTGTAGTTTGTAGACAACACATTGTTATTAGGTGGTGAAGCAACAATTATAACCAAAATATTCAAAGTTGTGATGGACAAATTCCTTCACGCATTAGGAGGGCAAACAAACTCTGACAAATCTCAAATTTATTCAC
This sequence comes from Pinus taeda, assembly GCA_000404065.3. Taxonomy (NCBI): domain Eukaryota; kingdom Viridiplantae; phylum Streptophyta; class Pinopsida; order Pinales; family Pinaceae; genus Pinus; species Pinus taeda. Next base: position 109,134 of record APFE031248076.1, on the reverse strand, counting down.
AAAACATATCAAGGACCAAACAAAGGCAAATTGGCACAATCTTATATGTTAACCCATAGAAACATCGATATAGTTCAATACTTGGGAACCCTGATATGTCTAAAAAATCAATCAAAGTGTAGAAATTATTGTGTAGATCTAAACTGCTCATGAAATTTACTAAAACACAAGACTCAAATCTACTCTACTATTCTACGGAATTCAATTCATGATTGAGAACACAAATCATAAACATGCAAGAAGAATTATCACACATGCAAAATTATTTATCTAGGGGGGAGCAACTGCTCAAAACCCCTTCTTATATGTATTGTATCAATCAAAGAATAGAGATGAAATACATATGTTGCTCAAGCTTGAGCACAACGTGCAAGTGTATAGTTTATCCCTTTTGCCTGACTGACTGACTCTGGCCAACACTTAGCTAATTTTCAAGCCCGCGAAGCTCCTATTTCCTTGTGTTATTCCTTGAGGAAATTAGGCCCTATTATTTAGGAAATTCCCTCAATTGGATTGTGCAATTCCTCTAGGTTCTTCCTCTGCCTTAATGCACCACCTGTACACATTGGAATAGTCTACAACTAATATTACAATGCCTTGGAATCTCCATCTCAACTAGGTAAATCAAATTCTCTACATGCATCGAGTTCTTTTTGTTGATTAATTAGTTAACTGGTTGATCACTGAATGTGGTTGAAGTTCCACTTCCACAACTTGACCTCCACTAGTTCCTGTAATAGTTAGAACTAGTTTAACTAACCATAACTAAATTTAACTGAAATAGATTGATACAAATTAGCAACCAATCATACTAAACTGAACTCAAGCTTCCCCAACTTGAATTAACTAATTTAACTGAGTGATAAGTGCCATGTCACCTCAGTTAACTACCTCCAAGATTTCTGTTGAAATGGAAATTCGAATTTTCTCTAGTTTGACCAAGGCAAAGTCAAACTAATATTTTTTTGTTGCATTTTCAACACTCCCTCTTAGCAAGAAAGGGATTATCAACCACATGTATCCTACACTTGTCAAAATCAAACTTCCCTCTTGATAATGCCTTTGTGAAAATGTCAACATCTTGTTCCTCTGTAGAAATGTACTGCAACAACATCATCCGCCTCTACACACAGTCCTGTAAATGGTGATACCAGATATCTATATGCTTGGACCAATCGTGAAAAAAATGGCTTTTCAAAGAGCTTGATGTAACTCTAATTATCACAATAGATCACAGTTGTATCCATCATCTGACCAAACAATCCAACAAGTATCTTTCTCATCCATATCGCCTCACATGCTGCTTGAATTGTAGCCATGTATTATGCTTCTTCCTAGTTGAATGCCACATATCTTTGATTCTTGCTATACCAAGAAACTGCTACATACCCAACACTGAAAATTACACCTGATGTACTCTTTCAGTCTGATGGACTCCCCCCTAATCTGCATCTGTGAAGCCACACAACTTCACTCCTTTTGTCTGTCTGTACCATTGTCCAAACTGGGTAGTGACTCTGAGGTACCAAAGAACATGCTTAGCTGCCCTCCAAAATAGTTGGTTGGCCTAACCATAGCTTGGCTCAACTGGTTGACTGCATAGCACATATCCAGTTGTGTGTTCACAAGGTACATTAGTGAGCCCACCAATTTCCTGTAAACAATAACATCCCCTTCCTCACCTTAAGTGGCATCCTCCTTCCTCCAATTGGTCGCTAGAGGTGTCTCCATGGGTTTGCAACTATCCATGCAGAACCTCTGAAGTTTCTCATTAGCATACTTGCCCTCAGAGACAAATAGTTCCTCATCACCTTATCATACTTCCATTCTAAGGAAGTAGCGCATGAGACCCATATCCTTCATTTCAAACTCTCTTGCAAGGTCCTCCTTGCAAGATATCATCAATTGCTCATCACCAATTAAAATCAAGTCATAAACATATAATACAATAATCAACAATCTACCTTGTACCAAAATATGATAGAGGTTTGCATCTACTTCACTTTTGGTGAAGCCCAAACCGGTGACATAACTATCGATCCTGGTGTACCAAGCATAGGGTGCTTGCTTGAGATTGTACAATGCTCGCTTGAGCATGCACAAATGAGACTCTTGATCAAAAGTTTTGAAGTCTTATGGTTGCTCGATATATGCCTACTCCTCAATAACTCCATTGAGGAATGTTGTTTTCACATCCATTTGGTGGATCTTCCAACCCATCTATGTAGCCAGAGCAAGGATTAATCTGATGGAGGAGTACCTTGCTATAGGAGAAAAGGTATCCTCATAGTCAATCCCCTCAACTTGAGAGTACCCCTTGGCCACAAATTTGCCCTTGTACTTTTCTATGCTTCCATCTGATGCATGCTTTACCTTGAAGATCCATCTCGAACCCACAATTGATTTGTCTGTTGGTCTTGTGACCCCTTTACAATGGATTCATACTCCTCCACCATTGCATCAACCCATACTAGTTAATCTATTACTTCCTTGAAAGACAATGGCTTAGTCTCTACAAGCTCAGTCATTAGATCCATGTAGCTAGTGTACTGATCCACTGACCTTCTCTGCCTACACTGATTTGAAGGAGCACCCACATTCTCCTTCGCATCCTGCACAAGTCTCTCAACTTCCCTGGTCCTTTTCATGCCTTCTTTGGATGGTTCTGCTTGAGTGACTATCTCCACTCTCTACTCCTCAATTTGTCGTTGCTCCACAACTTTTTGAGGTTCCTCCTTCGGAGTTAAAAGCTCCTCTTCTAATGGGATCTGAAGCTCCCTCTCAAGAGAGCATCGCATGGCTTTGTCTTCATAAAATTTTACATCCCTTAGCACAATTATCATTCTGAGGGATGACATGTACACATGGTAGTTGTGGGGAGTTTATGTGTAACCCACAAATACCCAAAATTTTGTTTTCATCTCTAGCTTCTTCCTTGATTCTTTGGAGACATGGCAGTAAACATAGGGTCAAAAAATCCTAAAGTGTGACACATTCGAATTTCTCCCCGAGAAAGTCTCCTCCAGTGTAATCATGCCCATAATATGATGAGGACTCTGGCTCTACAAATAGACCATTGTGTAGCATGCCTAAACTCATAAATGCAAAGGTAGGTCCTGATCATGCAACATCACCCTCATTTCTCCCACAATGCTACAGTTCTTCCTCTCAGGCACCCCATTCTGTTCTGGGTTGTGGAGTGCTGTCAACTCTCATCGAATGCCTTTGCACATAAATTTTTAAATTCATTCGGCACGTACTCACCTCCATTATCACTCCTAAGAGTCTTCACCTTCTTGTTCATTTCTTTCTCAACCAATGCCTTGAATTCTACGAACTTGGAGAATGTCTCATCCTTCTTCCGCATGAAGGAGATCCAACACTTCCGTGAGATTTCATCAATGAAAATGATAAAATATTTGTGTCTGGTAGTGGAGGTTGTCGAGAAAGGTCCACGAACCTAAGAGTGGATCCTTTCAAGGATTGCATGTGCTTCGTTGTCCCGAACATGGAAAGTGGCTTTTGTGTACTTCTCCAAGGTACACCCTTTACATGTATCTTGCTACTCTAGTGCTCCTTTGGGGAGGCATGTCATTATCTGCTACATGATCTTCAAAGCGCCATGATGCAGATGGTCAAGTATTTTATGCCAAAGTTCACTGACATCGTGACTCTGCACCTTCTCTACCTTTGTGTTAAATGCAACACAATCCTCCACATCTAGCTTGTATAAGTTCTTCACACAAACCTCGATCTGCTTCACCTGTCCCGTGGCTATGTGTCTCAAGAATGATTTCCCTTTGTTGAAGATCACATCATAACCACGGCCTTCAAAATTGCAAAGAAGACAATATTTTTCTTTAGACCCAGAACAAACATCACATCCTTGAGTCTGAGAAGGGAGCTTGAATCCCTCTGAAAGGTGATTATACGAATCTCGGTCGCATTGTACATTCCGTCAACTCCCATCTTAATGTGCATCTGAAGATATTTCTCCTCCAAATCACTGGAAAATTCTCTATTCCTCCTCATGTGGAATGAGGCACCATTGTTTAAGTACCACACGCTCCCCATCATTGTGTTGTCCATGCATATAATGAGAGTAAATTCAAGCTCAAACTATGAAGCGAAAGCTTCACTTGTTGCTCCTCCTAAGGTATTCTTATTTATCTTCTTGTGTGGACACTTCGTGGCATAGTGCTCGAATTCATGACAGTGAAAGCACTTGATTTTGGACAAGTCTTTCTTCTTTCCCCCTTGACTAAATTCTAATTTGGATTGGGATTTCTTCCATTTTCCCTTCTTTTCCTTTCCAACACAATTTTATTCACCCTCACCCTTGGATGAAGTCTTGTCTTTGGTATTTCGCATTATTTCCTCATGTACCAAATTGGACCAAGTGTTCCCAATTTGGTAGTTTCTCTCTCCCAGTCACTGAATCTTGGTAGTTGTGCCAACTCTTGGGAAGACCTAGAAGGGCTAGGATTACTAAATCATCTTCTACAATAGTAACACTAACTTGACCAAGTTCATCATGACATTGTGTGAACCTGCTCAGGTACCGCGGAATAGTCTCACTCTTCTGCATCTTGATATTTCGAAGTTTATCCTTGAGCGCCAACTTCCTGTGGTCACTACTATTCTAGAACAAATTTTTCAATGCTTGTCACATTGCATACATAGTCTCTCTCCCATGGATATTTGAGATAATGTGGTCTTGTACTCCCTCCAATATGATTCTCCTCACCTTGGCTACACACTTCTTCCATTTTGCTAGATCCTGAGTATCAGCCGGTGGTGGTTTTGGGATGTCATTACTAATAAATTCCTTCAATCCATTATCTTCCAACACTGCCTCCTTGCAATCCTTCCAAGAAACATAATTCGAGTTTCCCTCAAGGGCATACTTGAGTCTTATTCCATAGAAATTCATCCTTCTAGCTTTGAACAATTGATCGTACAAATTTGATCCTCCTACAATAACAACTTTGAAATTTATGCTCTGCTGTGAATCTTGCTCCAATACCATGTATAAATTATTGTGTAGATCTAAAATGGCTCTTGAAATTTACTAGAACACAAGACTCAAATCTACTCTACTATTATGTAGAATTCGATTCATGATCGAGAACACAAATCATAAACATGCAAGAAGAATTATCATACATGCACATAGATTTATCCAGGGGAAAGCAACTACTCAAAACCCCTTACTATATGTATTACATTAATCAAAGAATAGAGATGAAATACATATCCTTCTCAAGCATGAGAACAACCTACAAGTGCATAGTCTATCCCTTTGCCTAACTGATTGACTATGGCCAACACTTAGCCAATTTTCAATCCCTCCAAGCTCATATTTCCTTGCGTTGTTCCTTGAGGAAATTAGCCCCTATGATTTAGGAAATTCCTTCAATTAGATTGCAAAATTCCTCTAGGTTCTTCCTATGACTACATGCACCACCTGTACACATTGGAATAGTGTACAATTATTAGTACAATGCCTTGGAATCTCCATCTCAACTGGGTAACTCCAATTCTCTGCATGCATTAATTATTTTGGGTCGATTGATTAGTTAACTGGTTTATCACTGAGTGTGGTTGAAGTTCCACTTCCACAACTTGACCTCCACTAGTTCCTCTAACAGTTAGAACTAATTTATCTGACCATAACTCAATTTAACTAAACTAGATTGCTACAAATTAGCAATCGATCATACTAAATAGAAAGCAAGCTTCCCCAACTTGAATTAACTGAGCTAATTGACTAACAAGTTCCATGTCACCACAGTTAACTACCTCCAAGATTTCTACTGAAATGGAAATTCAAATTTTCTCTAGTATGATGAAGGCAAAGTCAAACTGAGATTTTCTTGCTGCATTTTAAACACAAAGTAAGCCTTGATGGGGATCCTTTCAAAATTTAAGAACAAACTGAATGCATGGGGAGCAAGGTCACTCAACCTCGCAGGTTGTATTGTTCTTATCAAAATGGTCCTTTCTACCCCTCTTCTTTATCAATTTTCAACTCTTATAGCTCCACAAAGCATCTTAAATCATATGGCCAAAGAAATAAGGATATTCCTATGGGTAGGAGGCAAATCGTGCACCAAAATTGGTCCACTATTAAATCTCCCAAGCTCCATGACATCTTAAGAATTAAAGTTTCCACCCTCATGAATAAGGAAATTGGAGAAAAGTTGACTTGGAGTTCATGACCCAACAAGAGGACTAGTGAAAATCATTCCTTAGAGTAAAGTATCTCTTGGATGGACATTAAAGAATCTTGGGGCATGTCCAACCGAATTGAATGGGATTGTTAATATGGAAACTTCTTTCTAGAGTAGCGTCATTTGTCAACAAAAATCTTTACTGGATCCCAGGAAATGGACAGAAAATTAATACATGGAGCAATCATATTATGGACAAATCAAAGATGGAGAGCTCATGGGAACTTTGATCTCTAAAGGAATTCCTGGATGCCCAAGGAAAGGCATCCCTAGTGAAAATCCCCACATGGGACGACAATGTACATTGGGCAAGGTGGAGTCAGGAGCATACCATCCAATCTTGCACACTTGTCTGCGATCATGAAAAATAAGGTGTTGGATGCACCTTTAGCAACAACAACAAGATGGTCAGGTGGGCTGGAAAGTGCCCACATCCTTTGTCAAAATTGGCCACAAGGATTTATTATTTTTAGCACATATACCTCCAAAGTCATATATATGGTAGAAACATTGGCAAGCTAATGTAAATCCAAAAGTAAATACTTTATGTTGGCTTTTAATGTTGTAACACCCTCCTCCCACACTTACCCAAGTTCACCATCCACTGAGGTAAATATGTGAAGAAGAGTTACTTTGATATGACTCAACTTCCTAATCATAGTTAAGGAAGTGAAATCGACATCATGCAACTTTATTAACCATCATCAGGGGCTACAGGACCCCCAGGAGCCAACCAACCACTCCATGTGCCATAATCTTGAGTTAACTTTCTTTTTCACTGACCTAGATTGTCATTTGCATGCATAACAAGGAAATCCAATGAATGTAAGCCTCTAGTCACATGGATAACCCTGCCTCCTAGTAAGTGCAGTCTAATTTACCCAGTTCTATGCATGAGACCCCAAGATCTGAGCCACTTCTTCAAGGGTAAGATCCAAACCTCTACCCAGAACTTGATAGAACAATCCAAAATGATGAATTGAACAAGGACAAGGCCATTAATGAAAAACTTAGACAAGAAATTGACCTAATAAGGCCTAAACATAATGAACATGTAGTCTACATGTCATAATTACATATGAGTAGAGGGTCTCATACTTATCTGAAAAACATCAATAAGGTTTGATGCCCTATCATAATAGTTGCAATAAAATTTGTTAGGTCATGCATTCATTACCCATTCATTTACTAATCAAAACATGATGAGAGCCATAACTAAAGTTTGTCATAAAAAAATGCTTATAACCAACATATAACCAAAATAATAACATTGATAGAACAACCATCAAAGCCACATCATAACAAGTACATTTACTCATAAAATACAAGAGGAAAAGAGCTCTTATTAACATATGCAAAATCCAACCAAGTCTTGGACTTCCACGTACCACCCGACCATAGATTGGGTTGAACAAAATCTTTCTTTCAACCAATCACCCTCGTGTCATATCCCAAGAATGAATGTGGGACTCACAACAAAACAACTAGGGCTTCCTTAGGCTTTACTGTAATCCCGCCAAAACCGGTCAAGGGACTCCTAGGCTCGAAACCTTCACCTCTACAACCAGAGTTTACCACAATCCTGCCATTATTGGTCTAGGGATTCCTAGAACCAAACAATAAACATACTATTAGGGTCCTATAATAATAGGATTCATAATTTTGAATTAGCTATGGCTAGTTTTGTAATATTGTACATTCTTTTTCTTTCTGCAAAACGTTTTCCGTATTAAAAATTCAAAAATGTAAAGAGGGTATGTCCTAGAAGAATAAACAAAGGACAAAAAAGAAAGAAAAAAATCAAAAATATGAAAAATATGAACCCCAAAAAGATATAAAATAGATCATGAAAGTGTGTAAATTTAAATGCCACTCCTTTTGCTTTACTTTGTAAACTAAAATGGTATGCAACTTGTCAAAAATGCCACAATCCATAATGGTCAAAAAGCTTAATCTTGACTCATTCATGCTTTAAATTTCATGTTGATAGATAGAGAATAAAGATCTAGCCAAACTATTTAACCTTGGCAGGTCAGTAGTTAGCTAGGGAATAAAAATGAGCTCATCAATGTAATCTGAGCCATTGGAAGTTATAAGGTTAGAATTAAATAGTTTGCTTATCAAAAGAAAAGGTAATAAAGGGCCAACAAGCTCAAATGCACCCAATAAATTAAGAGAAAATGTTATGGTAGATAGAGGGTAGGTAGAAGAAATGTTTCAAATGCACAAGGTTGTTAAGTCAAAAGCTCATTTATCATGCTTAAGCCTATGTTTCATGTGCAGGAGGAAATGTGAGAAAGAAAGGATATTCACCAAGCTTCTTTACTAATTTCCCCTCATTTCACTACACCCCCACATACTTATTTCCTAATTTCCCCATTATCCCTTCATTACTTATAAATACATTTTTCCCCTCATTTTGACCTTTAACCCTTGGTTTCACACATTTCCCTAAAAATTACCCTTCAAAAATCATCCCCCCTTCCCAAAACCCCTTTCCCTAGTGTGAAACCCATTCCCCATTACAAATATCAATTTCCCCCCTTATTAATTTCCCTTTCCCCCTCAAAAACCCACAAAACCCCCTTATCCTAAGTTTTTATGCCCTCGCATTATGTAATTAACATCCCCCACTTCATATTTCCCTGATACCCTTTTTAACCCACCAACCCTTGGTGCAGTTAAAAACCCCCACCACATAACCCATGGTCCCGCCTTTATCAGCCCGCTACTTATATTAAATCCCTACATTATTTACTAATTAATACAATTATTTATAATTAAATCTCGGGCCTCGCCAACCACTTTCCCGATTCCATCCTTGCAACTCAATTGCTCAATATCCCTTCGATCTCCTACCCCCAGATCTCACTGTGTACAGCCATATCGCGCGGATTCATTGTCTGACCAATAACAGCTCAAGAGCACACGAGATTTGTGGTTTTGCCTAGGCACTGTTTTGCTACGTGGCGGCACCAAGTTAGATCGCGTGGTCGCGAAAAATACCACCCGCCATCCAAAAGCAGTGCGACGACGCATAAAACCACCTCCCTACCTAAACCAAAAACTGCCCACTGTCCATTTAATTATTTTCGCGCCAAAATTTGACCGTTACCTGTTAAAAGGTCAAAAAAGCCCCAAATTGCTCTTTTCGCTCGTTTTTCATTGCAAACTGCTGCTTAGCCATTTACGACACCCTAAACCTTTGCGACCAATTTGACCACCTTCTGTCGCCTCCGGATACCCAATTGAAGCAACGAGTTGACAGTTGAAGCCACATTACCTTCTTTATTCACCACTAAACCTAGTCTGCACACCAAATCGCCAATTTCCAAGTATTCTTGGAAAAAAACAGAATGACCTGTGAATTTGAAAATGCACAGTTGTAATTAAGTAGTTAATTAATTGAATTAATTAAAGAAACCCTCCTAAAATTGAAGAGAAATTTATTTCTACATCCTAAACCCTGTTTCACTGACTGTAACTACCCTCCCACTGTACCAGAGCTTCTAAACCTCACTCTTGAAACGTCTGAAAGCGTTGTTCAATTTAGTAAACCAATTATGGCTTCCCAAACCTCTCTAGACGTGAGATCTCTGCAAACTCTTCACCTGGATATCAACCACCTTGCATTAGCAGACCGAGACTTTCAAATCAAGGACATTGCTTCCCCTGCCTACCTTCTAAAGCTCCACTACTGGAGTAAGGACAAATTTATAAATTAGAACGATGATATCCACCTTTGGGAGTCCAATTTGCCCAAGTATTTGCTCCCAAAAGTTCACCCATTCCCAAAAATCATTCACTTCTGCCAAGCTTGCTACATTCCTAGTCAAAGAGCCATTTTCACCCCTGACCAACAAGTTTTGTTCACCATCACTGCAGAATCCATTAACCAAATGTTGTAAGTCCAACCAAGCCCAAATGAGACCCCATCTATTGAAGGCTTGCTTGACCTCTATACCAAGTTAGACCTTCCCACGATAGCCCAAATTTTCCAAGCCTTCATCATAGAGGAGTGTCATACTCCTACAGAAAGTCCACCAATGCTACCACCATTTTTTCTGAGAGAGGTAGACAAATAATAACCATGTTTTCCTGCATTTTAGGCTACACCTCTGATGAACATGTGGATGAGGTTGTTCTTGCTTTCCTCTCCATCTTTTGCCCAGGCAAGCCTCCTGCTATAATGTACAACTATGCTTAGTTCATAGCAGATAGAATGCATGAACAATTCATCAGACTATCAAATGAGAGAGTTTTCAAGTATTCTTTAGTTTTATTTCATATGTCAGACAAGTTTCCAATAAAAATTCAGAAGTTGGACACTAAACGCAACCCAAGATCAGTCATATGTTGGACACCATTGATCCAACAATACTCCATTATTTTTTCCTACAAAGACTTCATTGATTCATTTGTGCATCCTGTTGTAAACATGCTAACTAGTAGCTATCAGCCCAGGGTCAGTCAGGAAATTAAAAGGGTTTTACAGTTGGCAGAGATCAGTAAAGTGGAAGACTGGTATTTATACCAGCACCACACAGAGATAAGGATATATGAATGCCAATTGGCCCCCTGCAAAGTGCCCAAATACCTCCCCAAGAAGATATTTGCACTAGAATAATTTAGGCAGATTATAAATTCCGATGAAGTCAAATTCGTATCAGTTAGGAAGAAAACTCAATTCAAAATGAAAAACCAATTGGGCCCCTTTATTTGTAATAATAGGGAAGCCGGACTAGAGGCAGATAAGATTCTACATCAGATGAAATTCAAGAACAGTTTTATGTGGTAATATGAGCCTTATGGAGTCATAAATAAGCTCAGGATCAAGGTCAAATTAGGTCCTTTCTTCCACCATCCCAGGCTAGACATTGAAAGATTTTCCAACCAATCAGAATGGTTGGAAAACACTTTGATATACATGGATAATATTGTAGTTGATGTAGAGAATACATTAATTGATGTGGAAAAGCATATTGACACTAGTTCCTTTCTGCAGGTTCCAGACCTAGGAGAACCAATGAAAATTAATTCCTCCTATTTTATAGACTCCATCAAATGAAGAAAGAAATGCTAAGAGAACCAAGGAAGAAGGTTCTAGTTCAGCCATGGAAACCACAAATGAACAATTTGAAATCAATTACAGGAATAGGCCTGAGCTTAATCCTGTACCTGAACAGGAAGACACCACTGACTCAATGGAAATCATTGACACTAACACATTGGTGGGAAGAAGCAAAGGCCCGTCATCTTCAGAAGAAACACATGAGCCCTCAACATCAAACACTCTACTTATTGAGAGACAGCTCAGCATGGAGGTCTCTTCATTCACCAGGCATGTGGATAAAGAGAAGGATATCAAAGATAGATACAAGGAAATTAAGTTGAGGAATGAGAAATTGAAGGCTGAAACTTATGCCCAATACTTCAAACTGACACCTGCAAATCAAAATAGGTTGATGTCAGCCTTTGACATCAAAACAGGAAAAATATAGATGACATTCATGCAACCTACAGTCCAACAACCAAGATCATCCGCAGAGTATAGGAAAACATATTTTGAGGTTTTGGCCAGGGATGTTCATCCCATTTACCAAATTGAGTTTCACAAGCAGGCAGGTGAGATGATCTATTCCACTTTGACAGGTAAAGCTATGACTGCACACAAACTGCAAAGTTCACTAGACAACATTACAACACAGTACAAATTGGAAAAGGCCTCATCACAGGCCAAAGACAACATAATCAAGTCACTGGAGGACTTGGTAATTGAGCTTGGGTATAATCCAAGTGATGTCAAAGCCACTGAGAAACTAATAAAGAAACAGAACGAGGACATTGCTGCTTTGAAGAAGTAATTAAAACTGCCTCATTAAGAGCACCCACAGAAAAAAGATCTCTTGGAAAGTCAAACTCGGCAGGAGGAGATGATGGACCTCATTCTCCGATTGAATGATCAGTTGAAAGAGATGGAGAGGGAGTTGGACAACATAATACAGCTAAAACAGGCCAGCCTCAAGACTGCCACTGCCACTATCATTCCAATAGTCACCATAGCAATACCATCCACCTTGACAACTTCATTGGCTCCTACAGCTCCACTAGCTACAACACTACCAGCTGCCACAACATCTACATAAGCAATAGTTTCAACAATAGCAGCAACCCAGCCAAGTGATGAGGCAAGCAAGTTGGTCAAAGCAATGGAGGACATGTCCATTCAGACCACAGAGATGAACAAGCTTCAGGAAAAGATAACCAGTCTAGAGAATGGCAATAAGCTTGCACAGATTATGCACAAAGAAGAAGTTCAGAAGTCAACCAGGTTGACTGAAAGGATGAAGAGCTTGGAGAAAGAATTAACGTTAAAGGAGCCACTTGGCTAAGCTAAGGAACAAGTATGGGCCAATATCATTGACTTTGTCAATGATTTTTGGCCATCCATTCAAGTAATTTTTGAACAAAATGACTTAGTGAAAGATGTTATAGAACCCATACAAAGAGTGAGGGCATAACTAGGAGACATGCTAGAAGAAGCCACCAAAATCATCCATTTCCTTAACTCCAAAAACAAATATGAATTGCAGGAGCTGGAGATACCTGACAGGATTGGCATAATACTATAGGTAAAAAAGGTCCTCACCAAGAGGAATTTGATGTTGAACCTTGAGGATAAGTACCAAACCATGCAGCTAGCTATAGACAAGTTCATGGTTAAGTTTTATGTTTTGAGGCATAAAGGTTTACCTAATCCCTTGGTGATAAATGATAAATTGATGCCACAGGATGACTACAACAAGAGAATCAAAGAGGTGGCCAAAGATCGGGTAAATACTTCCTCTATGAAGGGGATGCCTACTGGAAAGGTTCTATATCAGACATTTGAGAACCTGTTTTACCTCTAGCATGAGGTAAAACACCTTTCTGTGAACAGACCCACTTTTACTAAGTATACAGAAGCAGCTGAGATTTACAAGAAAATGGTAAATATCAAATTACTATATGCAAATATGTGGGAGAAGTTAAATGAATTGCTATAAAAATGCATAGTCAAAATGTAGAAATGAACAGTCAAAATGAAAAATCATAGTAAAGAAAAAATAACAGGCCATCCAGATGAAAGTGTATCAGGTAAAGTGTATCAGTTGAGAAAGGGCAAAGTAAAAGGAATAGTCAGCGTGAAGACCAACAGCAAGGTGGAGAATAAACAACAAAATATCAGAGCATAAAGACAACACAACCAAATAAACAAGGACAACATGCAATAGTTAAACATTTGTCTCTATCTTCTTGCATGAAGATATTTCTTTCTCCTAGATTAATTCCCAAGACAGTTTGGGATAATTTGAAAAACTATTTTTGTATAAATACTTCATAATTCGAAGTATTGAGTGTGGATCGCTAGACATTTGTAGAGTTGTATTGATCAGAAACCTGAGGGTTATTATACCATTTTTTCAAGTCAGCAGATTGGACTGAGTAATAAAAAGATTGCATTACAGGATTCATGTGTTGAGCTATTACAGTGAAGTATTTTCTTTGTCAAATTTGTTATCTTCTTATGTATTACACAAACTTACATGTTATCTAAAGTGAATGAATTAACTGGAAATTTATCTCAGAATTTGTTTAAGTACACTCTATTTTGAACAGTTGACAATTTATATGTTTTCTTCTGATATCCAGATCTGAGAATCCTTAATTGGTCTCCCATCTCAGTTGACCTCTTTCACTTCTTTCATTATCCGGCCTAAGGAACCCTTAATTGCTCCTTGGATCCGATTGAAACCAACTTCATCATTCCAGACTTAAGACCTGAAATTACTTAGCTACCTTGCCCCGTAGACACTAGTTTTAGAACTTGCTCTAGTCCTGTTTATCTTGACACTTGACCCCATATCCCAATGGTAAAAGACATCCCTCTACCCATCTAAGTCAATGATCTCACCACCAAATCCAAATCAAAACCCAAGTACAATCATAACTAGTCTAAAATCAAATAATTAAAACAAAGTTAAATCATAAAGAGAGAGCCCTCTCTGAGAATTAGGAAGGCTAGATCTTAATCTCCAAAGTAGGTTTGTGGTTACCTCTAATAATTTCTTTCTTAACAACTCTAGAGAAATATTGGAGTGATAACACATAAACTACCAATCTTTACCGCAATCCCACCAAAACCGGTCAACGGATCACTAGGCCCTAAACAAGCTTGGATGCCTCCGGATTTCTTCACCAATATCTTGAGGAATTTTCCTGTCTCCGCCCTCAAACTTTACCATAATCCCTCCATTACTAGTCAAGGGAATTCTAGGCCCTTGGGAATTTTCCTGAGACCACCTCACCTAGTTCCAAGACCATTCGACAATCCAAAGCTTAACCAAATGAAAGAACCCCATCACACCATGGTTATTCGGAAATGGTAAGGCAAGGCTAAAACCACTGTCACACCTAGAAAACCCCATGCCAATGACAACAAGAGAACCAAATACACACCTGCATGTACCATGCATGCCAAAACTACCAAGGAAAACATGCATGCAACTCGATACATGCAAAGTAATCCCATTGTAGATGCTTGATCCAACTCTTCCTTGCTTGACTCTTACTTCCCTTTGATTTCGTATCCTTCTTTTGCCTTCCTTTCTCTAATTCTAGAGTGCTCCAAGAGTGCTCTAAGTGTGCTAGAGTACAAGAGAGCGATAAAATAGAGAGAGAGAGCTCCAAAATTGAACTAACAAAAGGTTGTGAAGTGATTCTTAGAAGCCTTTTTATCATTGAAGCCTCTATTTCCTTCAATTTCCTCTATTTTTCCTTCCTTTTCCTCCTCGCATGCAACCTATGACCTTTCACCTTCCTTTTCTCCTATTTTCCATTATTTTCATATAAAAAAATTTCAATTATTGTGTCGTTGCCTTTTCAAAGCCTTTGCCAATTTCCCTTAGCCATAATAAACCACATGAAGACCCACTAGGATGTTTTGCCCAACATTCAGCTTGGAATAAGTGTCCCATGACCTTGTTCTTATTTTTGTCTTTATTAACTTTATTACATGAACTTTTAACCTAGGGTTGTTGCATAGCCCTCCCCCTTAGAGGAACACCATCCTCGGTGTTCTATGACACCTATAACCAATAATACCGTTGAAAACCAAACCATACTACTCATGGAACTTTATAACTTGGCTCGATACAATATTTACAATGAACAAATTGCTAAAAAGCAAAATCAACATGACAAACATGATAACATGACAACCATACTGTTTATTGGAGCTTTATAACACAACTCATTGTGATATTTACAATAACAAACATACATAAATATATACATATACCAAAACTCCCTTGCTTCAACCAACAAAAAATGAAGGATACATAGCCTGCATATGATCATCTATCTCCCATGTAGCTTCATTAGGCCCAAAGTGCTTCCACTACACATTAACTTGCTCGATTGCTCAGTTCCAAAGCATGAGTTGTTTCCATTGCAAAATGTACTGAGGTTTCGACTGAAATTCTCCTTCTATTTCCACCTACAATGCTTTTTAACTAATCAATCACATTATCGACATCTTTCACATACTTCTTAAGCAATGAAACATGGAAAACATCATGGAATTTCATTGTTGGAGGCAGTGCAAGTCTGTAGGCCACTGGTCCAATCCTCTCAAAGATCTCGAAAGGCCCACAATACCAAGGTGCCAACTTCGCATATGACCCAACCCTCAAGGAGCTATTTTTGGGCTTGATGCGCAAGTACACATGCTCCCCAACCTGAAACTCCTTAAATATCCCGTGTTGATTTGCATAACTCTTTTATCCATCTTGTGCTACCCTTAGATTCTTTTTGATAACCTAAATTTCTTGTTATATCTCTACCAACATGTTTGGTCTAATCAATACCCTTTAATTGGATAACTACAATTGTTAGGAGTATTACAAATCTGCTTGTACAGTGCCTCAACACATACTCATCCTTAGTGACTCTTGATACTCATTGTTGTAAGCAAACTCAACCAGTGGAAGATACTCCTCCCACCTCCTCTGCTGATGAATAACATACATCCTCAACATGTCCTCTAGAATCCTGTTGACCCTCTTTATTTGTCCATTTGTCCATGGATGATAAGTTGTACTGAAGGCCAACCTTGTCCCAAAACTTGTAAATAACTCCTTCCAAAACTTGGAAGTGAGCTTAGCATATTTTTCTGACACAGTATTCTTAGGAATACCATGCAATCTGACTATCTCCCTGATGAAGACCTGTGCTACCTCACTAGTTGAATAAGTAGACTTCATTATAATGAAGTGTGCTACCTTAGTCAACCTATCAGCCACAACCATGATAGAATCATGTTGTCCAAGTGTCCTTGGAAAACCTATAATAAATTCCATGGAAATGGCCTCCCATTTCCACTCCAGAATCAGAATCGACTGCAATAGACCACCTTGATGCTTACACTCTGCTTTTACTTGCTGAGAATCTGTTGACGGTGCTGGAAATTCATCAACCAAGGGGGTATCCCTGATGTGAAGTCCCAAGTAGACCTCACACCATTTGGTGTAGGAGCCATCTGGAATATCGACCCAGTTTCCATATATCTCAAATATATGCCTTGGCTCTAACTTTCAGCATGAGATAGGGATGGAATTGTGTCTTCGAAAAGCAAAGGAGGTGTGTCTGGTGAGTGTGCAATTGCAACTGTGTCAAGGTTATTATACTGCAAATGGGGGAGAAAAGTGAGTCTCTAAGTGAGAGCTAATAGTACCACCTAGGAAGAGACACACATGAACCAGAAGGACCTATCTAACATCCAGAGAAATAGTCCACAATGGGTGCGACAACTGTTACAACCAACAGAAAAGGAAATATTTGTCTAGTATCCTGCGGAATAGTCCACAAGGATGGGACAACAATAACAACCATTACAATACATTCTCAATAAGATAAGCACTAAAATAACTAAAATAGTTCAATTATCTTAGTACATGTGATAACAAACATGAAATACAAACGTCCACAAAATAGTCTTATAAACATTCATAATCCATGCATGAAGAATGTGATGGCCTTAAAAGGCTTTTGTTGTTAAGCAAAAAATTCCTATACACATGTTTACAATGTACATCACTAGCCCCGATAATGGGACATTGGAGCCACTCCTTGCTCCACAAAGAACTAGTTGATCTCTCTAATTCATTATGGAATGAACCAAGGTGAAAAGTCCCTTGCTCATACAATGAGGGAGGTATATATAATCAAGGGGTGATGCTTCCCGTTTGTGACTCTTTGACTACCCTCATGACTGTTCAACTTCCTATGACTTTTTAGCTTACATGACTCTCCATATTCATGTGTGTCCTTTGGACTTCCACTTTACAATACATTTGAATATAATATACATGGTCCACAATAGTGATGTGGCATATGACCGTTCATGACATGACATGACATGACATTGCTAACATGGACCACTTGGTGATGTGGCAATGTCAAGTCACTATTTTTGTTGAGTGTTGGATGTCTTTTTGGATATGCTTTCTCTTCTCCTCTGCATGGCTTGGCGATGCAAAGTCTTCAATGATCTTTAGTCTTGGATGGTAGTTGAAAACTTGTGTCCCTTTTCTTTGCTTTGATAGATGAGCTCGCATGTTTCAACTACAAACATGTCTTTTTGCATCTCCTTCTTCGTCATCTTGTCATGGTGTAAGAGAGTAACTGCATCTACAACTCACTCATGATGAGATGACATAAGTTTGAAAATCCCTAACCTAAGATAGAGCATTTGGATTCATGAACTGGGTCAGTGTTATAGACATATTTGGGCATTGCAACCCCAATCACATATGTCCATAAACCAAGGGCTTCTAAGTCCCTAAAAGTGTTGTTTCATACCCTAAAGGAGCAAGGTCAGCTGATTACATCATCTCCCAAAAGTTCTCCATGAAAAACTACTCAGAACTGGTCAAAATTGGACCATCTCACTTGCTCCATGGTGAGGGTGTGATGCATCGCACCTACTACACACGGGAGGTGTGATACATACTGAAAATTCCTTCTATAGGGTGCAATGAGTGAGAATAGACAAATGGCAGAGACAATTTGCTAAGTGGATGATCAAAGAATCTTCTAGAAACTTCTCATATGACACTTGCCTCTCAGAATTCGCCCAGGGATGAGTAAGAGATCAATGAAATCTCCAAGTGGAGCCAAGAACTATCAGTGGAATGACACTAATCAAAAACCCAGCGCTAACTCACACCTCTGCAAATATCTATATATGGATCCCTCATCCCAGAGATCCGGAGGTTGGAGGCTGGAATTTTGTATCTTGTAAGGAAGCGTTGTTGGTTTCTTGGTGGAACATCATAGTGTTGGGTGATCTAAGCTTTTCATGAGGTGAAGAAGGGCTTTCATGCTGGGAGGATGACACCGGGTCAGATCAATGGGTTGTAATCCTCTCTTCTAATCTTTATATCAATAAAGCTATTCAAGTTTTCCCCCACATTTTTGCATGTTTGATGATATATGCATTTGTGTGGTCAATATATATATCTGGTCCTATATTTTTTATGATTGTAGATCTTTGTACTTTGAAGGTATTATGCTTCTTTGACTTTACAGATACTCTTTGAAGCGGAGTAATCAAGGAAGGAGAGGCAAAGATATGTCAGAGGGGAGAAGGAACAAGCAAGCAACCAAGCGAAGGATCGAGGTTGGTATTCTTTGTTCCTCTCCTATCTACTTCTCATAAAAGAAAACGAAAGTGTCTTTAGTTTGTTTGTTTCTAAGGTAGCTACATGTCCTAGTGGGACTAGTAGCTCTACATAGACACTAGATTTCCTGATAATGGTCAGGACTGAGTGACAGGTCAGGAGAGATGGCCTAGTGATAGCGCAATTACGTAGTTCAAGTAGCCAACGGTCAAGTTTGATCATTGAGACTGTGCAGCGCGTAGCTCAGGCCAGACTAAGGGAATTTTTTGCGTAGTCCTCACTGAGGGGAAATTTTAAGTAGTGCCCACTGAGGGAAAAAATTGCGTAGTGCCCATTGAGGGAAAAATTTGTGCAATGGCCACTAAGGGAAAAAAATTGCGCAATTCCCACTGAGGGAAAAGTTTATGCAGTCCCCACTAAGGGAAAAATTTGCGCAGTCCCCACTAAGGGAAAAAATTGTGCAGTTCAAGTAGGTAGTGGAGGTTGCGGGATGGGGTCCTGGGAGGACAAACTGCGTAGTTTTAGTAGGCATGGGAGACTGGGAAATTGAGACTGCGCAATGTGCAACTCAGGGAGGCTTGAAGGACAAAACTGCACAGTTTCTGGAAGCAGTGAGGTCCAGCTGAGGGAAAGGAAACAGGGAGAAGCATCTGTGTAGTTTTGGGTGCAAAGGGAGGTTGGGCTTCTACACATTGCACAGTTCTAGAAGACAAGGGAACAACTTGATGGTTGAAGCTGCGAAGTGCACAATTCAAGGAAGATTAGGAGACACAACTACACAATTATGGAGATCAAGATCGGGAGCTAGGCTTAGGAATTGCGCAAAGCAACAACCCTCAAGGATAGGGTCTACGAATACACAATTCCAAGTAGCAAGGTCACAACTTTGAGGGTTGATACTGCGCAATGCGCAGTTCATTCGAGGCCTAGTGAAGCTAAGTTGTCTAGTCGAGAAGATTTTCCGAAAATGGTTGTGGGATGAGTGATGAACTATGATGAACCTTAACACACACTTAGCATACTTTGATGACATTACACCATAGATCATCGAAACATGTAAACAAAGTGTTTCCCTCAGTGTGACTGCCTCATGACAAGATACGACAAGTGCGACACTTAAGATAGGCTTTAGAACGACCGTGACAACACTTGTGTGACAGTGCTCAAGACTTTGTGTATGGATGTAACAGATGTTTACAGGGTTGTGAGCACTCATATACATAAAGATCGACCTTCGAAACCACCATAAAAGGCTCACAAATATTGTATGACAGTCAAACATGCCAAAAGACGACAATTAGACCAACATGCAAAAGGGACCAAAGAACTATGAGAAAGCTCATGAAATGAGCTCTAGTGTTTGCAAAAACCAATGAAATATACCAAGGAAGGCTCCAAAATTTGAGTGTAAGCCAAAATTTTGGAGGGTGTTCCAGCAAATACAACACAATCCAAGCTCTTAGCCATAAACTCAACTACCTCCTTCTTCATATTTGGTCAATAATTGAACTTATTAACCATTGTCAAAGTGTTTTGATGTCCCAGGTGGCCTAAATACGACTTAACATGAAATTCCCTCAAGATAAGCTTCTTGGGCTCGCTATTGTCTAACACATAGATCCTCTCCCTAAATTTGACGAAACCATCTGATGTGAGATGATAATCTCCATCCAAATCACCTATACCCTGGTGTTGTAGTTTGTGCCTAAGCCCCATGTACCTGTCATCCTGTTGTCCTGCTTGTAAGATCTGATCTTGTAAATTTGTCCCATAAGAATTCACAACTGATATATGATTCACTTGTACTCTTATGCTAAGAGCATCTGCAACCTTGTTCTCTTTTCCCTTAATGTACTTGACATCGAAGTCAAATTCACTAAGGGTGGCCAACCATCTAGCTTGCCTGACATTCAAATTCAGTTGGTCAAATAAATATCTCAACCCACTATGATCACTCATCAACACAAACCTCCTACCAAGAAGATATTGTCTCCACATCTTTAATGTAGGAATGGTCACTGCCAACTCAAGATCATGTGTCACATAGTTTGCTCTTGCTCATTTAGTTTCCTTGATTCATAACATACCACTTGTCCCTCCTGATTCTGGATTCCACTAAGTCCTCTTTTACAAGCACTTGTACGCACCACAAACTCTTTGTTCGGATCTACAATATTTATAACTAGAGCATTTGTAAGCAACTACTTCAACTGCTAAAAACTAGCTGCACATTCCTCTATCCATTCAATTTTTTTTCCTTTCCTCCACACTGATGTAATAGGATAGGCAATCCATGAGAAGTTCTTGATGAACCTCCTATAGTAACCTGCTAACCCCATGAATGATATGGCTTCATCCACATTTCTAGGAGTTTCCCATAGCTCTTATCTTTTTTGGATCCACTGCTATGCCTTCCTTGGAGACAACACGCCCCAAGTAATGTACCTATGTCTGAAAGAAACTACATTTGCTAAGCTTGGCATACAACTGACACTCTCCTAGCAATCTCAATATTGTTGCTAAGTGTTAAACATTATCTTCCTCATTCTTAGATTACATAAATTATCATCAATAAATATAATAACAAACTTGTCCAGATAAGGACACAAAACACTATTCATCAAACACATGAAAGTTGTTGGAGCATTAGTCAAACCAAAAGGAACTACAACAAACTCATAATTCCCATACATGGTCTAGAAAGCAATCTTGTATATGTCCTCTTCCTTGATGCGTAGCTGATGATACCTTGATTTCAAATCAATCTTCGAGGACATTGATTCTCCCTTTAGTTGGTCAAACGAATCATCAATCCTCAACAATGGATACATGTTCTTGATCGACACCTTGTTCAATTGCCTGTAATAAATACTCAACTTGAGAGTATTATCCTTCTTCTTTACAGACAATACTGGTGCACCCCAAGGCAGCACACTTGGCCTAATATAACCCTTGTCAAGCATTTACTTCAACTCTAACTTCAATTCCACTAGCTCTGTTATGCTCATCTTGTATGGTGCCTTTGATGCTGGTGCTGCCCTGGTACTAACTCAATAGAAAATTCCACTTCCCTATGTGATGGCAACTTTGAAATCTCTACTATAAATACATCTTGAAACTGCTTCAAGACTGGGTACATATTCAAGACTTTTGCATCCTTAACGTCCTTACCTTTATCAACGGAAATATGCACTGTGAACAATACACACCCTTCCCTACGACTACACTTTGTTTGCATAGTTGTAACCATTCTAATTGATGTTGCCTTCTTCTTACCCTATAATATTCTTTGTTCTCCATTGTCATCCAAGCACTCAATAGCCTTTTCATAACAATCCACCTTAATCCTATGAAGATACAACCATTCCATACCCAGAAGCATATTGTATGATCCCAATGGAAGTACATTCAGATGCGTTGATGTAGGCATACCTTTCAACTCAAATGCACAAGCTCTTACCCAGTGATGAACTATTTTCTTAGTACATGCAACCAACTGCACTAACCAAGACTTTGCATGCACTTCTTTTCTCAAACCACACTTATCCACCAGGTCAGAATTAACATAACTAAAATTAGATCTGGGGTCAATTAAAATAGAAACAACTAGATCATAAAGCTTACTGTCCATCTCGATAATAGATGCTTGGTGGTCCGCTTACTTGTTATCCAATGTTGCATAGATCTGAGGAATGCTTTGCCCAACATCCCCAACTGTTTGCGCCTCTTATGCACTACAAATCTGAGGCCTACCACCCTAATATGACGAACAATCCTTCTTGAGATGCTCCTTGCCACATATCCAACACTATAATTGTCCCCTACCACTGCCTCTATTCTGCTACTCTCCAAGCTGCGACCCATGTCCCTTCTCGACTGCATTAAACTTCTTGTAAAAAACACCCTTCTCTTTCTCACCTTCATCATGAGGTCTTGTTCACTTAGGTGGCCATTTACCTTTAGTCTTGTCTTTCCCTTTCCAAACCTACTGAGACTCTGTCTTACGCTTTGATTGCTCATAACAATGTTTCAACTTCCCAATGAATTCTTCTAGCGACTGAGGCTCATCATACTTAATCTGATCCTTAAATGTTAATGGAAATCCACTGACAAATCTCTAAACTTTGGCCTTCTCGCCGTTAAGATATGGCGCATACCTCAATAACTCCAAGAACTTAGTCGTGTACTCCTCATATGTCATCGATCCCATCTTCAGCTCATAGAACTCCTTGGCTTTATTGTCATAGTACCTCTCTGAAAAGTACTTCTTTCTGAAGATCCTTTTGAATTCATGCCAACTCACTCCTCTGTCCTGATGTCTCTAGCCCACTTCACATCTTCCTACCAGATGTTCGGTTTCCCTTTGAGATTACAAATAGCTATCCTGTCCTTTATGTTCTCTTGTGTAATCATGCAACTCAAATAACTTCTTCATCCCAAGCAACCATGCCTCTGCATCTTCTGGCTTCCTCAATTCTCCATCAAATTTAGGTGGCTTGGCTTTCTTGAACTCATATGACAAATATCCCCTGTCACTCCTCCTATGAGAATGATAACGATGATGACCATGATACATGTTTGGACTAGAACTAGAGTAAAGCCCATGTCCATTACCTCTCCTATCAAGTGTATCAAAAAATATTCCATATTTGACTCTATCATCTCTATCTGACATGTGAGCACCATGAGACCTGTTATCATATGCCCCGTTAGTCCTATCCTCTTGTCCATGACTAATCCTAAGCAGTCTCTATCTTTGCAAGTTTGACAAACTCTGAAGGATAATTGCAATGACCTATGCGTGTTTCTCCCATGCTCTGGTAAGTCTCTCTTGTGACTAAATGATTATGTCATTATCTTCTTTGCAACTTTGTATCTCTTCCTTCAAACTTCTCAAAGTGTCTGCTATGTCAGGAATGTGCCCATCACCATGTTGCTCATCTAATCTATAGGGAGATTCTCGTGAACTATAATCCACCATTTTGCTAGTCATTTTGATCTTCTTCTTCCTGTAAGTATACCATGTTAGATAAACCAAACATAAACATAACCAATATACCTCAGTATAGTTTAGGGGAGGATACCTCATCTGCAAGATTAACCAGATTAGCACGATACATGTATAATCATAATAATATATCGACCAACTGCATACCATGACCTCATGCACAAGAACCATAACCATGATAATGTACGCATACCAACCACATAGACAACTGACACTCATTCATGACAAACACATTCCACCATCTAGTCCAAGTGTTGAACCATGCCCTGATACCACACTGTAACACCCTCCTCCCACACTTACCCTAGTTCATTGATCCATCAGGGTAAATATGTGATGAAGAGTTACTATGATATGACTCAACCTCCTAGATACAATTAAGGAAGTGGAATCAATAACCTACAACTATATTTACCATCCTCAAGAGCTACATGACCCCCATGAGCCAACCAACCATTCCAGGTGCCATAACCCTGAGTCAACTTGCTTTTTTACTGGCCTAGGTTGCAGTCACATGCATAAAAAGGCAACCCAATGACTGTAAACCTCTAGTCGCATAGATAACCCTACCTCCTAATGACTGTAGTTTAATTTACCTAGTTTTGTGCATATGACCTCGAGATCCGAGCCACTTCTTCAAGGGTAGGATCCAAACCTCTGCCCAGAACATTCCATAATGATGAATGACACAAGGATAAGGCCACTAATGAAAAACTTAGGAAAATATTGACCTAACAAGGCTAAACCATGACAGGAATTTCGTCAAACACACAGTGAACATGTAGTCTACAAGTCATAATTACATATCTAAACATAGGGGTCTCATACTTATCTAAAAAACATCAATAAGGTTTGATGATCTCTCACAATAACTACAATAACATCTATTCGGTCATGCATTCAATACCCATTCATTTACTAATAAAAACATGATGAGAACCATAACTAAAGTCTGACATAAAACCATGCTTATAACCACCATATAACCATAATAATAACATTGATAAAACAACCATCAAAGCCACATCATAACAAGTACATTTACTCAAAATACAAGAGGAAACGAGATCTTATTAACATATGCAAAAGCCAACCAAGTCAGGGACTTCCACGTACTACCCAACCATGGATTGGCTGAACCAAATCTTTCTTTGAGCCAATCACCCCCGTGCCATATTCCAAGCATGAATATGAGACTCACAACAAAACAACCAGGGCTTCCTTAGGTTTTACTGCAATCCTGCAATCCTGCCAAAACCAGTTAATGGACTCCTAGGCCCAAAACCCTCACCTATACAACTAGGCTTTACCGTAATCCCACAATTACCAGTCAAGGGATTCCTAGGCCCAAACAATAAACATACACTACTAGGAATTTACCACAATCCCGCCAAAATCGATCAAGGGATCACTAGGCTCTCAACAAGCTTGGATGACTTTGTATTACTTCACTAATACCTTGAGGAATTTTCCTTATCCACCCTCAGGCCTTACCGCAATCTCATCATTACAGGTCAAGGGATTCCTAGGCCCTTGGGAATTTTCCTGAGACCACCTCACCCGGTTCCAAAACCATCTAGCAATCCAAAGCTCAACCAAATGAAAGAACCCCATCACACCATGGCTATCCAGAAATGGAAAGGCAAGGCTAAAACCATTGTCATACCTGGCAAAACCCATTCCATTGACAACAAGAGAACCAAATAAACACATGCATGCCAAAATTAGCAAGGAAACCATACATGCAACTTGATACCTACAAAGTAATTTGTTGTAGCCGCTTGATCCAACTCTTCCTTGCTTGACCCTTACTTCCCTTTACTTTCTTGTCCTTCCTTTGCCTTCCTTTATCCAATGCTACAATGCAAGAGTGCTCTAAATGTGCTAGAGTATGAAAGAGGGAGAAAATAGAGAGAGAGCTCCAAAACTGAACTGAAAAAAGGTTGTGAACTTATCCTTAGAAGCCTTCTTATCATTAAGGCCTCTATTTTCTTCAATTTACTCCATTTTTCCTTCATTTTCCTCCTCACATGCAACCTGTGACCTTTCACCTTCCTTTTCTCCTATTTTCCATTATTTTCTTAAAAAAAATGTCAATTAATGCCTTTTTGCCTCTTCAAAGTCTCTGCCAATTTCCCTTAGCTATAATGAACCACGTGAACACCCACTAAGATGTTTTTACCAACATTCAACTTGGAATAAGTGTTCCATGACCTTGGTCTTATTTTTTCCTTTATTAACTTTATTACATGAACTTTCAACCTGGGGTTGTTACAAGCACACAAGAAAATATTGACATATGAAAATCTCAGGAAGCATGGAATCTAAGATCCCTCAAGATGCCCAAAGTACAAATACAATAAAGAAATGATCTCACATCTGTTTTTGCATTGCCCATACACCAAGCAAGTCTAGAAGGAAGCCATCTCTCCTATTCATAACAAAGTTCATTGGGCCTAATGACCCCCTAGTATTATTCTCATCTTGGTCTAAATTTTATAAAGGCTCATTCTCAGGAAATCCTAAGCTAAAATGGATATGGGAAGCCCTACCAAAATTCTTATATTGGAAATTTTTGCTTGCTAAGAACTATGCTACATTTCAATACCTTAATCAACTCTTGAGATCAACTGTTGTGAAAGCTTTAGTGATGTGTGTAGAATTCAGAGGCCAAAATCTAGCGAGGCTAGATAATAACTTGTACCAACAAGAACAACCATGGTTTAGCAATCTGCTGGACCTTGGAACATGATACACATCAATAGAAAGAAAGAGCACACGGGTGGTTGCATGATGGAACTTAAGGTTAACCTAACAAGCATTCTAGGGCTGCGAAAAGTAGGAAGACAATTGGATTCTTCAATTTGACGGAGCCTCCATAAAAAACCCAAGGGTGGTAGGATGGGGAGGGACTATGTATAACCATGAAGGAAATTTAGTAAAGAAACATGCATGATATTAGGCCCAAAAATGAATAACCAAGTAGAAATGCATGGCTTGTTGCATGGAGTCACTCTAGCTAAACATTCACACGTAACTCACATCTAAATCCCAGAGGACTTGCTCCCTACAATCCAACACTTATGCAAAGGAACACTTCCCATATACAAACACCTAAAAAACCTGGTGAAACATACGAGAAGGCTCCTTAAAAATATACCATATAAAAATTACTTGCACATCCTTAGGAGTTAAAATGGAGTGAGTGATAACTGTGTTAATCGTGTCTGTCAACTATAGGAAGGGCAACTTGAAATACATAACGAGATAGAATGGAGGAGCCTCCCTTAATTCTAAGCACCAAAGCACTTATAATGAAGGAATTAATGGTATTTGTCAATATTACAATAGAATTAATGGTATTTGTTAATATTACAACGAAACAATATAAGAAGTCCAAGGCTAATAAGCTTAGAGCAAGGATGCAGGGACATCTAAGTTTTCAAGGAATAAAAAGACATGGGGGCTTGAAGGTTGTTGTGGCACCCATTTGCAATTTATGCATGCAAACTATACATTCATTCACCTCCAAAGATCACGCACAGTGAGAAGGACACATAACGATCAAACAATTATCCTTCCACACATGGTGATGGTTACACCCCCATTGAGAGCATTAATGAAATGTTATGATGGTTATCCACAGGGCGCATGTGGGATCAAATGCTTATAGGCTGATATGATGAGCATAACATCTACATCACTACTATGTATTTTCATCTCTAAAACTCATACAGGCCAAAAAACAGAAGATCCAGACTAAGTATTTGTCAAGTTTCATGGCTCTCCAGTGGTGACAGAGGGATCTAGGTAAGTGAGCATCTTTGACTTGAATTTCACTTCTGTAATTGGGATATTTGGATTAGGAATTAGGGCAAGAAATCCAATGAATTAATCGTTCAAAGGAGTACATCATTCCTTGGAAAATTGTGCCAACCCTTGAAGGAAGTCTACTTATGACATCTAATGCATGATAGAGTAGTCTGCCTGTGCGTGGCCCATGATTCCCTTAGCAAGCCCTTCTCTGCGTAGGCCAGTGGTTGCTCTAAGTTCATCGCCTTGAGCACATATGGGTGGTAACTCTTGAGTCAACCTGGACTGCACGAACACAATTCTATTGGTTGCATAACAACTAGTTAACGATGACTATACCAATCCGTGAAGTGACGCCAAGATATCAACTTGTAACTAGTGAAGGTGACAACGTATAACACTGCACAAAATATTTTAGATCCGGAGCAAAGGCAAATTTGGCAAAGTATAAAGGATTGTCCTTGTCTAACTCATCCACTCTGATAAAATGTGATCGAGCAAAGACTGAGAGCCTGGAGGCAGCAATAGAGTGAGGTGCAACAACTGCATGTGCTATGGAAAAGGCATGCAAACTCTAGAAAAATGGACAAAATGAATTTGGAAATGCTAGTTATGAATATGAAACATAATGAATAATTAAAGAACGTTGTCAATATGATGGAGGAGGTTCAAGACTTGAAGGGTTGGTTGGCTTGACAAGTGGATGAAATTGAAGCTCTGTGCATGCAAATTGAGATGTTACAAGACCAAATCAAAATTCTGAATCTCAACTCCCTAGAGACAAGTGCAACAAGCAAGGCAAGTCAGTGGGACACTCCCAAATTTCAACTGTTCATCAGAAGAAGGAAGTCACAACATGCATTAAATGTATTCTTGTTGCAAATTTTGTATCTTGCTGGGAAATTTTTGTAGAATGTACTCATGTAGGCATATAGTCAATTTTGAATCATTTTGCAATCTCTTAAAAGCATTAAAAACTGTAGAATTGAGGCTTCTGTGATTCATCATAGTTATAAGAAGAGCTTCGGCGTAAGTCACATGAAAGAGACCTTTGTCGACGCGTTTCGAACCAACTAGTGTGGTTCATCATCAAGACAAGTTGAAGAAATAGATCTTGCCTAGCAAGTTAAATAGACTGAGCAGAGACTCTAACAGCTACCTAACGGCTATTTTTGACTCTAGGACCCAGGCCAAAATTATATTAATAAATTTAATCTTGTTATTATTTTTATTATATTAAGATTAATAATCTAATATTGTATTTCTAGAAATAAGAGAAATTAGGTATAATTAATAAATGAGCGAATAGTATCAAAATAAATTTATTTATTTAAATAACATTGGGTTAAATAAATTAATACTAATGGTAATTTAAAAATTATTATTAAAAGATTATTGTTTTTTAAGTTGCATAAATAATTATATATTCTTATTTATATATTAAATTTCTAACTAAATATGGCTATGTATTAATTATTGATGGTATGTTAATTTGTTTATACATTATTAAAACTTGATCTTAA
>APFE031248076.1:38739-58783 GCA_000404065.3 Pinus taeda | reverse complement strand
AGTTAAAATAAAATATTTTACCAATATCACCCCATGCAGCACCTTTTGGCAGTGCTAGCTCCGGGTCCTCTTGGAAATATACACCTATATAGGGGTAATCATTTATGGCCTCGACCTGTTGCTCCCACCAGTGGAAAAACTTGTCATCAAAGATTTCCCGAGTGACTTCACCTAAACCATGTCACTTCATCAAATCCACCTAGCAGGCCATCTTGCAATCTCTAGGACTACCTATGGAGATGGCTACTCTGGGTCGTAGTGCCAGAATCTACTCAAAGAAAAATGAGCAAAGGTTGCTACTATAGGCAAATTCTTTGTCTTACCCCATTTGGATGAAGTCAATTGTTTCTTCATATTGATCAAGAGCATTGTACACCAATCACAGACAATTGGTCTTAGGAATTCTACTCCCAAGAACATAGGAGGCTATGAAGCTTGATGCAGTGAGGTTGAACCTGCTACCTTGGAAATAGTAAAGAGGATGATTTTTATTGGTAGGTTCATGATTTCCTTGGTTAGAACTTGTGATCCAAACTTTCCAGTATCTAGTGCACAACATACGAAAATATAATATAACATGTTAAGGCCTGCACAGGTCTTTCCTTTCAAGTCAACTACTTTGCCACTCCGAGAAAGCCATGTTATAAAGTAAATATCCTCTACTTCGATCTACAAATTCATATTATCTATAACAAATAATTCTTGCTCTAGGTCCCAATAATGAACAAACATCTCTAGCAATCAAGTCTGTGTTTTCATGTTGGGCATCATAAATAATTTAAGAAACCCACAATATTTCAATGCATCCAATGATCCTTGATCTTCTAAGACTGCAGTATCAACATCAGTATGCTCTCTCTCTCTCTCTCCAAATGATCAACATCCTACAAAATTGAAATATTTTATCCATTAGAAATTAATATTTTCATTTTACTCTACATGTACTCAACTTTTGTAAATAATAGTCGTGTACATACACAACTTTTCCTATGAAAAATTGTGTATAGGGCTTTCTATACACGGTTTTCAAGTTGTCGACCCACATGCACACGGAGCATTACGTAAAAATAAAAATATATCCCTAAAAATAATTTGAAACCTTGAAATTTTGTATCAAACAGATGAGTTTAAGGATTAGAATTACCTAGAGACCATATGTGATGAATTCATTGGTGAATTTGATCAATTTGGTTTGTCCAAATTTACTCTAAGAGCCCTCTTCTCAACACTTGGATGCTATAAATGAGCTTAGGTGAGTCAAAAAAATTGTTTTTTAACCAAATTTTGAAAAACAACTTTTCTAAAGTTCAATATTTTTTATTTTTATAATTTTATGAACTTTTGAATTTTTTCTTGAAGTGTTGGGAGAGGTTACTTTTTAGGGTAATGAAGACTTAGTGATTTTGTTTCCTCTGCTTCGACTCCATGATCACTGACCTATCGTGGCATGTATCA
The DNA here is from genome assembly GCA_000404065.3 of Pinus taeda. Taxonomy (NCBI): domain Eukaryota; kingdom Viridiplantae; phylum Streptophyta; class Pinopsida; order Pinales; family Pinaceae; genus Pinus; species Pinus taeda. Next base: position 57,328 of record APFE031248076.1, on the reverse strand, counting down.
TTTACTAAACTAGCATATAGTTTAAGACATGTCACTTTTTCATGGCATTATGCATCTTGACCTCATACTGCAATATTTTCCATAGGGTCGGCCCCATTATGTTATGACTTTTAACAACTTTCACTTGTCATCTTGTAAAGTCTTAACATAGTGGTAGAGACTTTCCTTCATGGGGCTTCCTAGTTAGATCCTCACTAATATATGTTGCCCATGCTACAAGTATTGTGTAGGCTCAAGAGTCCTATTTAGTCTTGCCATGACTTTTCACTGAAGCCTCATTCTTCTTCTTCTTCTTTGCTATTTTCTGGCCTTATACATGTTGATAGTGTTGGACCCACCAGCATTCAAGGGATCACCCTGGTATGAAGTGTTGGCTTGAACGAGCCTGACCCAAGTTCAGAGGTGATTTAGCCAAGCAAATCTTTGTACTACTGGCCCTTTCGGCAACAATCTACGGAGCGTGGACTGAGGTCTCACCCGAAGTAGTATGGGAGGGTGCTAGAACTAGGTTTTCGCACCCTGGGATGTCTGATGAGCTTCTGGGGGTCTGTGGTTTGACCCCGTGTGCACGTTGCTACATGCACTTTCTATCCCTTTGCAACCTGCGATGCTACTTCCGCGCAACCCTACTCGGAGTGCAACCTATAATATCCAAGTCCCTTGCTATGTAATCTACTATTATTGGGTTACTTAACTGGTTTAGGTAAGACTAATGATTATTACAACATATTCAACAATCATATCAGTGCGCGCGATAAATAAAACAGTATAAACGTAAAGAAGATAATGCACAGTAGATACACAGAAGTAGGAATCAAATTCTCTTTATTTATCTTTAATCCTGATTATAGACTCGACACCGCCTTGTGCACTCAGCTGCAGGGGTCCGCGCACTCAATTGCGGACTCTACTACGCCTCTGTGCACTCAGTTGTAAAGCCTCTTCCTACTACTACTACCCAATACACTTAGACTCCTACTCTAAGCTTGAACCATTCGTACTCTTTTTTCCTATTCCTTCACTCTCTTTACAACTTAGAGCATCATTCTATTTATACAATCCCATGGTCCGTGGACCATGGGTAGGCCGACATGACTTAACATTGCTTAGAGCAAATAGCCCTATGAATTAACCTATACATCACGCTCTGTGCCCGCAAATCGCAGAGCCTTACAAAACCTTTGACTAAAACTTGGGCTTTGAGCCCCAAAACATGTTGTGGGGGGATTCCATGCCCAATAGGCCCCCAACACAATCATCGTGACTCGTACCGAGTCACTATGCTGGTGCGGCAACCTTGGCGCAAAGCCCCTCCAACTAGTCCCATACTGCTCGGAGGTTCGCAGCGCACTGTTATGCGATTTGTTGGACCTGCTGCATGCGCTCCTCTGATGCTTCTTTGTGAGGATCTGCTACCTTCCTTACCACATATAGTTCCTGCATCTGTGCGAGCTTGCCCTCAATGTCAGCTATAATGGTGAAGGCCTCATCAATCCAAGGTTGGATGTGCGCTTTGAGAAGTGCCTCTTTCTATCTGGCGACATCCACCAACACTTTCAGTGCCCTTGCTTGCTACATCTTTGTGAGTTGTTGGGTGATGACAACTATCAGTGTAGTTCCCCTGAAATTATCATACTATTCCTACAGTTCGCGTGCCTCTGTTTCTAGGCGCTATATGTTGGGGTCCTCCTACAAGGATGTGAGGATGTCAAAATCTTGGTCCAACATACCGGTACAGTCTTGCACTGCCCATCCAATTTCTTCTAGTCCTATTTGAATCAAGCTAATGCATTTCTCTCTAACTTCCGGATGAGTGGAAGGTTGCACCTTCATCCACAGCTCAACAATATGGAGGTTCAGGTCCAGCTGCACTCATGTTGTTTCTGCGCGCGCACTACAGACTCCACTTGCTAGATAGTGGATCCACATCTCTGTTGGTAGGTATGTAGTGATGAACAACTCTAGGACTCACTGGCATGCTTCATCCGCTGTCTTCACGATTTGTTGGTTCTATGACACCATTTCGTCCCGCTGCAGGCTGAGTTGTTCGATGTTGATCTTCTACTCACTCATCACCTGAATTGCTCAGCCTTCCCTAGCATAGAGCTCTACTGTTATGCCATCCTATAGTTCGTACAGTGTGTCTCATGGAAGGGTAGCCAAATTTAGGCCAAGTCCCTTGATCCTGCCCACCACATCTCTGTCATCATCTTTCTCTACTGTTAGTGCTCCTTCCAGTAGCACTACGGTATTGGCCATCTTTGCATGTAGAAACTGCTCTACTGCTGATGTACTTGCTATGCCATAGGTGGCTACAATTCCTTCCTGTGGGGGTCACACCTATAATTCCTGCAATTGCACCCTTAGGGCCCCCAAAAAAATCTGCTGCTCCAACATGGCTTCCTAGAGCGCTTCCTTGCTAACTTGAGGAACCATGTCGTCGATGTCGTAGAGGTTGCCTTCTGTTAGTGTGATCAGTTCGATGGAAAATTTGGATGCCTTGACCTTTTTTGTGGGCCTGATCTCTCCATGACGCACGGCCTTTTCAACTAGGTGGATGTTGTGCCCGGGTCCACACCTTCTTATGTGTCCTTTGCTCCCTGTCCTATAGACAAGTTCTGGCCCGCCTCGTCTTGGGTTGTGGTGGCCCCTGTTGCCTACGCCACTGCTACTTCTTCGGTGGCCTTTGCCTACTCTACCGCTTCCCTTGCTGCCTCGTGGACATCCCTTACCTCCATGGCTGCTTGTTCATTGTGCCTTTACTTGGCCAACTTCATGACACACAACTTGTTTGCATCCTTCTGCTTCTGTGCCATTGTTCTATCCGTCTCTGCCAGATCTGGGGTGTGCCACTCGAGGGGCCATGATTCTAGCACTAAAATGATCACATCATTGATAGTGATGAAGGGGAGCTTGGTCCATTGATGCACTAGGTCCTTACGCGCCTTGATGTACACATTATACATTTCCACCTTGAAGTCTACAAAGCTCCACAAATTATTGTACACTGTGGGGACAGGCATGCTCGTGTGTTGATCCACATATGGATGCTCGCCTCCATAAGCACCTAGAAGGTCTTGGTCTCGTGAATTTGCTTGGTGTCTTTGGTGGCCCAGAGCGACACATACTTTGCAGCCTCTGGTATGTCTTGTTCAATACTAGGGAACTAACTGTCCTCGGCAAGTTCCCCTATTACTAGTAAAATAGACAAGAGAAACCACGCATAGTGGAAGGTCTTTCCCTACTCCTGGGCATCCTTGCAGTTAGTCAGGAACTCCTCGCAGAGGAACTTTGCCTAATTGAATTGGACCCCCTCCGTGCATTGTTCTGCTAGCGCAACTACCAGCACTAGTACGTCATCTCCATGACATTTTCTCATTATCTTCCCAGCCAGGAGCTCGATGGCTACGTGCACCTCTTTATCTTTAATGTTGTTGATTGCATAACCCCTCTTTTTCTTTCCAAATTTTTATTTTTTCTTCATGGCCTCTGCAAGTGCAAAATCTCTGCTTTCTCTTGCTATCGCCGCAGGGTCCTTTCCCTTACAGGGGAGCCAAGAAATTCTATGGATGAGATATGCTGTGATGGGAATAGGCTCTTCTAGCCATAAGTACCCATCGTGCACTAGGCAAAGTAGTTGCCTGATGATGAAAATAGTGATAGGTGCATGGTGAATGTGTGGAATCCACAATAGATGAAGTGATTCGGACTTCTCCACACCACGCAGCCATTTTCACTGCTCTAGTGTTGAGACTGACCCCTCCGTACTTTGCTTCATGAGGCTCTCTGTCTCTAAGTGTGGGAACTTCTCGCCATTCGCGAGGTCCCAATATTCAAACTTTATTGTGGGTATATGACCCAGGTGCGAGCCCTCAAACACAATTCCATCAAGGAGGAGCGGGGTCTAGAGTGCGATTTTAGTGGCATCCAAGTCCTTGGGTATCTTGGCTTTCGCTTTTCACAGAGGAACATACTTGCGCAATTTCGTTGTAGTGTGCACCGGCTGGATGTCCTCTTCCATGTCTTCTACTACCTCTATCTCATCGACGAGAGCCTGTAGGTCCTCCTCCTCATCATCTGTCTCAATGGTGATAGCCTTGCCCTTTTCTTCCATTGAAATTTTACCAAACCATAGATTTCTTGGGGACATGCGAACTGGTCCCACTGCCTACTTATCTTTCTTAGGCCTCGGTGTCTGAGGTGATTTTGGGATTTCTAGCATGACCCCATTGTCTCTGGGAACATCATGCACCATGGGGTTTTTCACAGCCTCATCGATGGTTCCTGCTGCAAAGCCCCCAAACAAAGTCTTTTAGAGTCCTGCGCTCTCTTTCAACTGTCTGGAGCACTGAGACTGTGCTCCCTTCAGCTATTCAAGTGGTCATACCACATGTGTGAGACTTCAACTCACCTCCTAGAATAGTCTGCAGAAACTACTCAATTGTCTGTGCGACCATCAGTGCCATGCATTGTACTGTATGTAGTGTGCTTCCCTGGTTACTGCATTTGGTGAGGTGCAGTCATAGCCATGGCAGCAGAGACATAAACTCTCGGCAACAATCTTCTAATGCAGTGGTATGGTCATCTGTATCTTGCTTTGTCATCCTTGGTTTATCGATGAGACATGCTTGCGTGATCTAGTTTTCCAGTCTTTTGGTTTCAGCGTTGATCCAAAGGATTTTCTTCCTCAATCGTACCCAGTCTTGTTCGAGTTTGTGAAGTCTAAATTCCCCTCACTAGATTGCTTCCTGAATCCTTAGATGTTCGTCCTCGTGTAGATGTGTGATTTCTTCCTCCTGGCCATCGCACACTGTCACAACTACAGGAGCCATTACGTGCAGACTCCTTTTTGTATTCTCTTCAGAAATTACTTTTTTTACTCTATCCTGCATCTTTGGAATCATCTTCTTGTTCATGGTTTTGCACATGGTCCTATAGGCCCATTGAACTACAGGTATGTGTAGGTCCCAATCAGTTCGTATTGCCTAGTGAAGCTTGTTTAGTACTCTGCACACCCTATCGAATGCTTCATTGTGGAGAATTGGTAGCGTGCATTGCCTTTCCTTCTAATGAATTTTGTTATGATTCTCTAGTCTGGGGGTGGTGTGTGCTTGTATGGAATGTACAACATATGTCTCTACCCATCGGGAAAGGTGGGTGCACAAGTTGTTTCGCCCCACCATCATGCAAGTGTTGCACACAGTGCCCACTTCAGTGCATCAAACTGCTACTGTTCTCATACTACACTTTCAAATTTGCTTAGAAATTCATCCACCACTGTTAATGCATCACATGTCGGCAACTCCCTTGCCTCTGTTGTCACGCAGTGCAATGATCTAATCATCATGCTACAATTAAGCGTTGTTACTCTGTGAAGCCGATTCTGCCATCACTCTATCTCTTCGTCTGAATCCGAAGTGCAAAAGATTTCGCGCTCCCATGAAATCCTTCCATCTGCAGTTGGATTCACCCAATCTTCTTCTCATGGATTTATCTTGTAAATACAATCAATATCGTCATCACTATCATCGTCGCACACCGGTTCAGTGTATCACACTCCTTCGGCTAGATCTAGCGGTACTACCACGCGTAGTGATTTTTTCTCAAAGATCATTTTGTGCTTCTTTAGATTTATGACTCCATTCATATCAGTGGCCCAGTCTATTCCTAGTAATGTAGGATAGGGATTGTTCTCATCAACAATCTCTATCACTTCAAAATCCACCTGTGTGCTCACACCTTCAATATCGACTGTTACCCCTTGCAATCTTCCCATGGGAAAAGGCTTATGTTGGTTCACCATTCATAACTGAATAGGGGACCATTGTAACATGGTTTTGCCCATGCATTCCCATGTTTGCTTTGGTAGTACATTTGCTTCCAAGCCTAGATCCAAGATTACCTAATCCATTTCGTATTCACCTATTTGCGCAGTCAACCTTATTTCCCTTCCTCTGCGCAATGCATGCTTTCCAAGTTTCTGGACCACGCGCAGTTCTCCTGACCCTGCACACCTAATGATAAGTTCTTATAGTCCTTTGACTACCTTGCTATCGCACAGCAGTTTCATGCATGTCTCCAGAAAAGTAGTGAGCATTGAAGGATCCATCCCTGGTTTTAGTTGATCCTTACTACCTAAAGTGGAGGCCTCCGTGAAGCTCTTCTTAGCTTCCATGAATGTCTCCTTCGCGTGTTCTAAATCAAACTTGGCTTCCTTTGAAGGAGCCTTGTGAACCCACGTGATTTCTTCTAGTTGCTTCCCTTTATCATCTCCCATGGTCATACTGCACCTGAGCATCATGTTTACATTTGGGTCTTCTTCGCGTGGCTCAGACCTCATCATTTGTAAATTTTGGGTGAGAGGGGGCTAGAGTACCCCCTTTTCAAGCATCCTCGCTATTAGCAAAGGGAGATCTTCTGCCTCATGATCAAACTGAGTGCAATACCAACATGATATTCTTGTCTTGTTTGTACAACCACAGGCATAATGCCCTAGCCCTCCGCAATTGTAACAAATTAGTTGTCCGTGACCCCTTCCTGGTCCCATTCCGCCTCAACCCCGACTGCGCCCCTAAAATCCAGTGCACACCATCCCTGCATTTGGGTCGAGGGCTCGTATTTTGTTTTGCACCCTTTAGGTAGGATTCTACTCCATCATTAGTTCGTAGCTTCGACAAGTGCATTCATCATTGCCTACCGACCTGCAAAAATTACAAAACAATTGTTGAGATGTCTACTTATACTTCTGTAACAGATGACAATTGTCTGTAGTGTGTTTTCCTCCTATCTGGAAGATCATGTACCATAGGGCAGACACTATGCTCGACCCTATCTGTGCCTCCAGTCTTAATGGCATCGACCCTCTTCCTGCCAAGCAGTTCGTGAACACTGGACAGTAGTCCTTGTTGTGCCCTTGGCCTTTGCATTATATGCAACATACTTCCTCGTGCACCTCCAGCGGAGGTGTCCTTTCTTATTTCAAACTTTGCATTTCCAAACATAGATTCTATAGTTGCACGTGGATTTATTGGACTCCTAACCCAGGTTCTTGTATAGGGGTATCATGTAATCTCATTTCTATTTCCAATGCTTCGACCTGGGTGGAAAGTTTTTGCTATGACAGCGCCATCCTTAAGTGTGGTGTATGTGAGGCCACAAACCATGCATGATGTTGTGCATTTGTTAATGTCATATTGGCTTCGTAGATCGTACTCTTTAGCCTTTGGTCCAGATCCCAGGGGGTCTCGCCCAGGAGCATCACGATCTCCTTAAACCTGATGATTGATTATGTTTCTGATTTTGGCCAGCTCAATTCCCTATTCAGCGCGGCCTGGATTTCTGCGATTCCTACGTTTGGATGGTCATTAGAATGCTTAATATACCATGTTAATGCTCGATGCTACAACTTGCTTACCAGCGTAGCCTTTTTAATATTATCATCCACGATGACCTGTGCTTCCCATACTGCTCTTACCACCAATGAGAATTGGTGCGGATCTTCATTTCCCACTCCTTTGAATACCGGTAGTTTGATGGCACTCGCCATATTGAACTGTGGTGGTGGTAGAGGTGGGGTGGGTGGAGATGGAGGTGAGGAGGGTGAGATGGGTGGCAGTGTGGGTGGAGATGGTAAACGCGGAATACGCTGCCTTATTAGACTAACCACGCTTCTAGGAGAAACTTTCACAAACTCTTCCTTGCTTTCCTGCGAGGGTGAAATTAAGGGACTATTTTCCAACTCTTCACTACTTACACTTTTGTAGATCTTCCCACTTCACGTAGTTCCAAACATTAATTTATTCGCATAACCCACTTTTCACACAATAGCATCTTAATCCAATTGTTCAAAGATTTAATATACTTACCTTGCGATCCCTTGAGAAAATGTCATTCTGCCTCATTGTAGCTAACAATCGTGTCGACCGTGAACTCAGTGATAAATCCTTCTATTATTCGATCGAGCCAATGGTCCACAGCTCATGTTATCTTATCTCCCAATGCTTCTAGTCTGCACACTAATTCCAGAGTCCACACTATTGGGTTGTCAAGCCTACACCTTTCCTAGCTGTCTGCTCACTTCACGATCCACTCATACAACTCAAAAGGAAAGGATGCAAAGAATATTTTGTGGATTTCCTTATACAAGTAGTGCGCTAACCATTGTTCCTTAGATACTCACAGATTTCTTTTTTCCTGCGTCACGAACTCGTGAATCTTCTTGTCTGACCACTCTTCAATTTCTTTCTTTGTTGGATTCCAGTGGCATGACATCAAACATCCTTTACTTAGATCTCGGTCCTGGCAACGGAACCATTTGTTGGCTTGAGGGGGCCTGACCCAGGTTCAAAGGTGATTTAGCCAAGAAAATCCTGGTACTACTGGCCCTTTTGGAAACAGTCCGTGGAGCGCAGATTGAGGTCTCACCCGAAGTAGTATGGGAGGGTGCTAGAACCAGGTTTCCACACCCTAGGGATGTCTAATGAGCTTCTGGGGGTCTATGGTTTGACCCTGCGTGCACGTCATTATGCGCACTTGCTATCCCTTTGCAACCTGTGATGCTACTTCAGCACAACCCTACTCGGGGCGCAACCCATAATATCCAAGTCCCTTGCTATGTAATCTGTTATTATCTAGTTACTTAACTTGTTTAGGTAAGACTAATGATTATTATAGCATATTCAACAATCATATCAATGCACACGATAAATAAAATAGTATAAACATAAGGAAGGTAATGCACAACAGATACACAGAAATAGCAATCAAAATCTCTTTATTTATCTTTAATCCTAATTACAGACTCGATGCCACCCTGCACACTTAGTTGCAGGGGTCTGCACACTTAGTTGCAGGGGTCTGCACACTCAACTGCAGACTCTACTAGGCCTCTGTGCACTTAACTACAGAGCCTCTTCCTACTACTATGACCCAATACATTTAGACTCCTACTCTAAGCTCGAACCATTCATACTCTTTTTTCCTATTCCTTTGCTCTCTTTACAACTTAGAGCCTCGCTCTTTTTATACAATCCCATGGTCCGTGGACCATGGGTAGGTCGACATGACTTTACATTAATTTAGTGTGGATAACATTATGACTTAACCTATACTTCACGCTCCGTGCTCACAAATCGTAGAGTCTTACAAAACCTTTGACTAAAACTTGGGCTTTGAGCCCCAAAACATGCTATGGGGGGATTCCATGCCCAACATGAAGTCCCAACTAGACCTCACGCCATTTGTTGTCGGAGTTCCATCTAGTATGATGGCCCAGTTGCTATTATCTTAAGTATTTTCCTCAACTCTTGCTTGTCAGCACAAGAGAGTGGTCCACTTCGTCTTCGAGAGGTAAGGTTCATGTGCCTGGTGAGTGTAAGTGTCATTTATGTCAATGGTTGTTTCAACATAGAGGGAGAGGGTGGGAGTGAGTCCCAAGTCAGTTGGGAGAAGTCCTAACTTTGCTAGGAACACAACATAATAGGACATGGACATGCGTAGCTTTCGATGGAACAGTCCACATAGATGTGACAGTCACAACACACAAGGGAAGATAACACGTATAACACTCAGCGGATTAGTCCCCTAGAGTGTAACAGTTGTTATAGCAGGTTTTCTATGAAAGGTTTGTCTGATGTCCCGGAGAGTAGTCAACATAGGTGACACAATGTTAACAGCATATACAACACATTTTCATTAACATATGTGTATTACAACAAGTGAATTAGTTCAAGTGTTAAACACAGGTTAAATAAACATGAATTACAAGTGTTAAATATTAGTCTTAAAATAGTTACAATACATGTGTGAAAACGTGTTGGCCTGTTAGTAGGCTTCTGAATTAAGAGAAAGTTCCAAGACACGTCGTTACACCATACATCACTAACCCTGTGTGAGGGGTATTGGAGCCACTACTTACTCCTCAAAGAAAAGATTACAGACTCTCAATGCTATGTGGGAGGAGCTGAGGTGAAAATTCCCTTGCATGTACAAATGAGGGGGTATTTATAGCAAAGGGTGAAACTGACCCTTGTGGTTGTTCGACTACCCTCATGACTATTTGAATTCCATGATTCTTTGACTTTACATGACTCTTTGTACAACAAGTGGGTCTCCTGGAATTCCACGTTACATTACATTTATTGACAATATGGCCCACAGTAGAGATGTGGATGACATGACTAATGACATGACTTGACATAACAGTTCCAGTACATTCGTGCTACTTCTGGCATGAATGTCAAGTTGCAGTGCTGCCGGGTGATGGATGTCCTCATAGTGTGTCACAACTTCACCTCTGCGTGGTAGAGTACCTAGAGTCTTCGATGGTCATTGGTTCGCTTGATGTTGCTTTTGCACGTTGCTCCTTGCTTGTATGTTGGAAGGCTTGACAGGTTCATCTGTTCGCAAAAGGTGAATGTTAGTCTGTGTATCCATCTGTGAGCATATATTTCATGTTTTCTCATCTTTCCATCCGCGAACACATCTTTACATGATCATCTTTTCATGAGGACATCTCTTCGCATGCATCATTTGTTCGTCCATTGGTGAACATGTCCTTCTGCATGTGCTCCCTTTGTTCATCCCATTCATCGTTGTGCCATGTTTGTTTGTGTACCTGTACCTGTAGTCACTCATGACGAGATGATATCAAAACGAAAACCTTCTATTCTACCATGATACATGATCTTTTCGGATGCAAGTAACTGTGAGATGTAACAAGGTTGTGAGGCGGGATGGAGGCTCCAGGCACTGCTGATGAAAATTGTGCAAGAGTCACTGGGTGATGAAGACATGCAATATGGATTGATAGTGACTGTCCACAAGGTTTGGCTTAGGTGGAGGACAAAACTGTGCAATTTTTGGGAGGAATAATTTAGGCTACGGGAAGGCAAGGCAGGAAAGATATGTGCATTTTCCAGAACAAGTGAGGAGTGCGGCTTGACAGACAAAATTGCGCAATTTTTTGGAGAAACATAATGGGTTGCATGGAGGATCAACAGAAAAGAATTGCACAAATTTTTGGAGGAACAGACTAGGATCTTGGCAACCAAAACTAAGAAATTCTTGGAGGGAACTAGCAGTTGGCTGCTAGGTCACTAGTAGAAAAAAAATGTGCAATTCTTGGAGGGAATTGGTTGTCTACTACTGGGAGCTACTGGCGGGAAAAACTGTGTTGATGCTAGGAAGCTAGCCTACTAATCACCTATGTGTAGTTTCTAAGTTGAGCAGACTATTGGGCAGTGGAGGGCTTGCTCATGAAAACTGCACAATTTTCTTGGTGATCAGTCGGTCGACTGTTGGGAGGACTAGCTAGAAAAGCTGCACAATTTTTTGAGGGAGACAGGGATGGGCGCTGGGTGTATGTCCAACCTATCTGTGCAATTTTCTCAACTAGTAGAGTGGGAAAGGTCTAGAGACTCTGTGTAACTTTTGAGGGGAGTCCGTGCCCGGGTGGCTTTCGGGTCAAACTCTCTGGTTGACCAACATGAAGGATGATTGATTTTTTTACGGGCAGTGCATCTTGAAATGACTTGTTTGGTTCTTTTGCACTGTTCTAGGTGATAGTCAATCGAGTCAATATCAGGGTGATGGTCCAGTTGTCAGAGGGGAATTTGGTCGTCAAAACTTCAGCAAAATGACTAAGTGTGTGAACGAGGGAAATATGCATATGTGATCTTGCAAACACACACTTACATGAGTTGATGATGAGATGATTCAAACCATCCAAACACACATGCTCAAGTTGACTAACCGACAGTGTGACCGACAAGCGCGACACTTGTTATTGATCATTGGTTGATCGTGACAACACTTGCACGATAGTGAATGTGACTCTGTGTGTTAGTGCAATAGATGTTTTCATAGTGAACATAACAAGTATACACAAAGAGAATACTTTGAATGTAACCAGAACACGGTTGCAAGCATGACACTGACATCAACATGCAAAAAATTGGATGAAATGAACAAGAAAGGAAAATGCAAAGACTCACACGAGCTCACAGAGTGAACCTGAGTGTGTGGTCATCAAGTGAAACTCTCAAGGGAGGCTTTGAAATTGGGTGCAGGCCAAAGTTTTGGAGCATGGTCATAGCCGCTAGAACACTTGGCAACGCGCTGGTAGAATTCCAGCTTCTCTACTTTGGTTCATTGCCAGCATAGGGCCTTGGTCGTTTGGGGAGTATTGAATTGATGTGGGGGTTAAATTGGCTTCCCCACTTACCCCATGGACATACATGGTTCACCTTTTTCCAACTCAATCAAACACAATCAAAACTTCAGTTTAATCATAGTGCTTCAAATTTGGGAAGGGTAGTTTAGCTTACGAGTTGAATATTTTCAGAGTATAAGTTTTCATCTCTGGTGTTGCTTCGCTGCTAGCAAGCCTGGACAGTACCCCAGTGGAGTCACGTAGGAACACACACATTGCTCCACTACCAGTGAGGTTGGTCAATACCTCGGTGGAGTTCCATGCTTCACCTCTCTACGCAGGAAGCCTTTCTCTTCTTTCACCTTTGTATTTTTCAAGAGGACTGTGCATAGGCACTTATTTATGTTTTGGGCTAGAAGAGTGATCCCAAATTATAGAGGTTGTTCCTTCAAAGAAGCATGTAAGAACTCTAACATAGGTTTAATCATTTAGATTTTCCCATTCTTCGTTTCTACTAGGTGGATGAGCTTGAACACACAGAGCAGAAGGCTGAGTACAGGCATGGGGCTTCCCAGTGTGGACACAGGTTCATGGTTGGACCAAAGCTTCCCTTTCAGATGGTTCATATTTTCCGTCAAGACTTCATCAGCCAAAGATTATAGCCAAGCATAGAGGAGATGGACACAATACTCACCAAGTGCTACAGTGTCACAAGTTTCTTCAAATTTCAGCCACATACTCTATTCAAAAGCCAAAACATAGTCATTGGCAGCACTTATTTCTGAAAACAAAAATAGTAAGGTATCAAGCAAAACAAACAAATGTAAACAAAAATAGTAAGCAAAACAAACCAAAATAAAACAAATATAGTAAGAAAGTCAAATAATATGAAAAATCAATAAGCAGACTATTTACATGGCACAGGCATGGCCCGACCTACTGGATGTGATGCTTGAGATCTTGGTCATTGACAGGAAGGTTGTCAACCCTCATGTCAAATGATTGCAGATGGCATATGTGTGGGCCAAGCTTCTCATGGATCAGTATAAGGCTATATGGTTCCTCCACCGGAACCTGGAGGTATTCTGAAAGACCTTTAAGTGAAGACGACACTACTACTTCAGATACTGCGTGCAACATAGGCTCTGATGATGGCACGGGGTAGTTGTTTTTATTCTAAGAGTGGTAAAAGTTTCTAAAGTCAATGCATAAGCGGACTTCCCCATATTTCTTATGTGTAGAACTTAAATTATAAACCCATGTATGGTGACAAACTTTGTAACTAATCCAAACATCGAACAACTTAGTCAATTATTTATGTATAAGGAGTTCAAATGACATATGTGTTTTACCTAGCTTTTGCTGCGACGGATTGGCTCCTCCTTTACCTAGAATGTTGTGTTGGATTATTCACATGTCATGTGTACTCAGGTCATCATCTTCCCACTCGGACATATCCTGGTACTATTTGATCAACAAGTCAAAGACTTCCTACTACTACGGTGTGCAGTTTGCATCGAGATTGACTATCTTCGGATCATGATTGGTTCCCAAGTTGCTCTATTCATTTGTAGTGGTGGACATATGGGTTGTACTATTTCTTGGCCCTTGAAAGAGCTTCCACAAGTCATAAATCTTGTTGATAGAAACCACACCCTTGGGGATGGGGTTAAATTTATTACCATCAGCTGCAGTTTTCAAGGGCTTCTCATGCTCATATTCATAAGCTATTGTGTCCTTTAAAGCATCAACATTGTTCATGGGGTATAATATCACTTTAAGTGCGACCATGTTGAGGCTGATGGCATTTTGTAAACCCAACACGAGTGCTTCATACTTAGAAACGTTTTTTGTGCACTTGAACTCCAAGCAGCTTGAAATCATGCATTTTCTATTGTTTGGGGCGACCAAGATACACCTAGTCCTTGAGCCGTTATGTCTCTTTGATTTGTCAAAATACATGGTCCACAACTTGTCTTTACACAGACTGTTTGACATGCTAGTACTGCTGCTAGTACTAATGTTACAATGTGCTATACATGTTTCATTTCTGTCAGTTGAGCAAGGAAGGAGACCCAACTGTGTGTCTAGTGGCGTTGGAGCTAGCTGTGCAGGATATCATCCCAACATTATTTCTAGGAGGTAGTTGCCAAACATGAGCTTTACAAAGGCAAATGGTTCATTCTCACCATTAAGGGGAGTGACATTGTGCTTCATATACCTCTTGGACATTACTCAAATTTCATTGCATTTGCCCTTGTATGAAAGCCACATGTGAAACCAATCTATAGCAAAATATTTGTCCATCTTGCTGGACCAGTCTCTACTAAGTAGTAGACTGTATCCTTCTAGTATGTCCATAACAACTATGTGGATGCAATGGTGGAATCGACCATCATGCGATAGTTGGATGGTCGCGTCTCGTAGTTCACCAAAAGTTGGTACTGATGTTCAATCAAGTTGGATGATCCACGCGGATGTCTCAGTCCATTGTGCATTGATATTTTTCGCAATGGAGAGTGGCATGACATCGAATCCCACGCTAGAATCAACCAAGCAGTTGTGAACGTTGCACTTAAAAATTTCAAAAGATAGCAGGAATAGAGGGCAACCTGAGTTTTATTCTTCCATCTAGAGTATGTTGAGCATAGTGGAAAGTTATCTAAGAGATTTTCTTGCTCCCTTGCTAGTAGAGGTTGCATTGTTCATTGTTTTCTGTCCCAATGCACGCAGAAGGATGTCTCACTGATTTTGGATCTTAGCTAACTCGAACAAATTGATGTTTGCTCTAGTTTTCTTCATGTCATCTACAATGCTATATTCCAGAGGTGGAAGACTCACTGAAGTGTCCAGGGCAAGACTAATGTTCATGTTTTCCGTGGAGCATTCTGTAGTTTGCTGCTCATGGAGGTACTCTTGCTCGTTGTTGTCTTCCCGGACTTGTTTTATGTTTTCGGCTTTGGGGCAGCCGATGGATCAACCTTCCTCATTAGTAGTCTCATCTTTTCTTGTACTTCCCCAATCGTAAGAGGACCTCCTTTACTCCTAAGGTTGTAATGGTCATTTTGTCTTGGGGGTTTCTTCTCGGTGTTCTTCTTCGGCATTGCTTGCAAGCACTAATATGCATTCACCACATGACCAAAACTTGTTGCTTCATTAGGTGCAATACCTTCGTCATTATCTCTGTCATCTGGCTACTTCTGCATACTACTCTCTGCATCGAATGTAACACTGTATAATGAGTTTTCGACTCACTTCCAATTCGAACAGAAGTTCTCAGGGTGATGTTCTTCGTGGAATGAATAGAACTCAGGATCTACTCACTAATCGACATTGAACATAGAGCTCTGCGTAGTTTTTTTAGCGAACTAGTTGCTTCCTGATGAGCTACTTCCCTATCTCTCTCTAGGAAGATGATTGCCTGTAGATGTGTCCTTATTCCATTGTTTAAGCTCAGACACTTTCGTGGTTAAGTTCTTGATGAGGCGAGTGAGGCTTTCAATATAATTTGCTTCCATATCTCTACCCTTGCTCACCATTGCTTGGGACTTCCTACTCATGTCTCTAGAGTCCTTTGCTTGTTTATCATCCTTGATACTCCAATCGTGTGAAGGTCTTTTTCGACAGCAATAGCCTCTTCATGGCTTTCCAAGAGTGTTGTTTTCATAGATTTCCTGACGAACTGCACAATGTTGGTCGGCATTGCAGACGTGTAGTAATCAACAGTGATGAAATCATCAGGTTTGGTGTCAGCTACAAATTTGTTCAATATGCATGTAAACCTCTGGTTGAAGTCTTTTACCTTTTATTTCCCTTCCATCTTCAGGCTTCCCAATTCTTTTAGTAACATAGCTAGGGTCTTGTCATCAGCAAAATTTTCAAGGAACATGCATTTGAATGCACCCCAATTCTGTATGGAGCTTGGTGGAAGGTTTTAATACCATGTAACTGCCCGACCATCCAGGGTACATGGGAACAATCTATAAGCTACATTGTCATGTCGTACCTCAAGGGTTTGTAGCTGCAGGTAGAAGTTATCCAAATGATATTTTTCCTTACCCGAGCTGTCAGGGTTGAACTTGATGTTCATTCTCTCCATTCGCGTCAGCATCTTGTGAAAAACAGTCATGAGAGCCAATGGTCCTTGAGTCATCCATTCCATATTTGGGTCAGCCATCTCTTCTTCTTCTCTTCCCTCCTCCGCTCTTTCAGAATGTAATGGTTCCGACTCTGATTCCATTGGTTCGTCTCTCCCTCTGCCTCTTCCGTTGCCTTCACCTCTACCTCCTATATCAGAGTCTGACCCCAACATCACAAGAGTGTCTTGTTGGCCTTGCCAGAAGACCAAAG
Organism: Pinus taeda; assembly: GCA_000404065.3. Classification (NCBI taxonomy): domain Eukaryota; kingdom Viridiplantae; phylum Streptophyta; class Pinopsida; order Pinales; family Pinaceae; genus Pinus; species Pinus taeda. Next base: position 40,827 of record APFE031248076.1, on the reverse strand, counting down.
GTTCCTCTTTGTATTCAATAGCTTCTGCTAGACCTTCAAGCGGGGCAATGACTGCTTCTTCCACTGATGATACAACAACTCATGTAGGAGTGGCTTTGGGATTCCTTGATGCATATGGAAGATTCCTAGGAGGAGTCCCACTGCTTTTGCGAACTGGCGGGTGATGGGACGAATGGAGCGATGGTGATGATACAGAATCTCATGTTCAGTCCTAGGAGGTGATGAGTAACCAACTGTAGAGTCGCACATGGGTGAGAGGGAGTGCGAGTTACTACCTTGACTAGATAGTTAGTGAATGAGTGTGAGAGGATGTTCAACCATATACAATTGGCTTCCCTCCTTCTAGCGCCAGAAATGTTGACGATGCTGGACCCACCAAAATTCAGGGGTCTCCCTGGTATGAAGTCCCAACTAGACCTCACACCATTTTGTGTGGGATTCCCATCTGGTATGATGGCCCGGTTGCCATTATCTTAAGTATTTTCCTCATCTCTTGCATGTTAGCACAGGAGAGTGGTCTGCTTCATCTGTGAGAAGTGAGGTTGACGTGCCTGGTGAGTGTAATAGTCACTTGTGTCAATGGCTCTCTCACCATAGAGGGAGAGGGTGGGAGTGAGTCCCAAGTTAGATGGGACAAGTCCCAACTCTGCTAGGAACACACAACACAACAAGACATGCGCAGCTTCTGGTGGAACAATCCACACGAATGAGGCAGTCACAACACAAAAGGGAATATAACATGTATAAATTTCAATGGATTAGTTTGTGCGAGTATAACAATTGTTATAGAAAGTTTTATGTGAAATGTATGTATGATATCCAAGAGTGTAGTCAACACAGGCGAGATAGCATTAACAACATATACAACACATTTTCATTAACATATGTGTATTACAACAAGTTAATTAGTTCAAGTGTTAAACACAGGTTAAAGCAACATGCATTACAAGTGTTAAATATTAGTCTTACAACAATTACAATACATGTGTAAAAGCGTGCTAGCCTATTATTAGGCTTCTAAATTAAGTGAAAGTTTCAAGACACATCGTTACACCATACATCACTAACCCCGTGTGAGGGGTGTTGGAGCCACTACTTCCTCCTCAAAGAAAAGATTACAGACTCTCAAGGCTATGTGGGAGGAGCTGAGGTGAAAAGTCCCTTGCATGTAGAAATGAGGGGGTAGCTATAGCCAGGGTGAAACTGACCCTTGTAGCTGTTCAACTACCCTCATGAGAGTTTGAATTCCATGACTTTTCAACTTTACATGACTCTTTGTACAAAAAGTGGGTCTCTTGGACTTCCATGTTATAATACATTGATTGACAGTATGGCCCAGAGTAGAGATGTGGACAACATGACTTGACGTGACAATGTCGGCACATTTGTGCTGCTTCTGGTGTGCATGTTGAGTTGCAGTGTTACTCGGTGATGGATGTCCTCATGGTGTGTCACAGCTTCACCTCCGCATGGTAGAGTGCGCGGAGTCTTCGATGGTCATTGTTTCTGTTGATGTTTCTTTTGCAAGTTTGTTACCGGGAATAGTGTCCACTCGGATGCTGCTATTCCCACTAAGATGGGTGGCTATCTTAGAAACAAACAAGTAAAGTCTACTTTCGTTTTCTTTTATGAAAATAGACAAGAGGAGAACCAAGAAGACCAACCTTAGTCTTGCGCTTGATTTCCTCTCCTTCTTGATAGAGCTTCGCCGCTTCTTCTTCATCTACCCAGCTTCAAAGAGAACCTGTGGAATCACAGCAACATGCTACTATTGAAGAAACAAAGATCTATATTCATAAATAACACAAGACCAGATGTGTCTTAACCATACAAATACATATATAGACAAGTACACAAGAATATGGAAGAAAACTAGAATAGCTTTATTAAGATGAAAAGTAGCAAGAGGATTACAAACATATGTTTTGACCTAGCATCATCCTCCAGCTAGAAAGCCCTTCTTCACCTCAATCAAATCTTAGATCACCCAACACTATGAATATACACCAGAAAACCAACAACACTTCTCTATAAGATACAAAATTCCAGCCTCTGGATCTCTGTGATGAGGGATCCATATATAGATGA